>JAQQSW010000076.1:0-15685 GCA_028646575.1 Pseudocheirus occidentalis
TAAGAATATTGAGAATTCAAGTAAGTGAAGGCTGAATTAAAAGATAAGTTGGTTATTTTTAAGCTGTTTATTTCCCCTCCCCCCCCCAAAGCCTGTATACCAAATAATAGAATCTCAGAGTTGGAAAGGATCCATCTAGTATAGCGGTTCTCAACCTGTGGGTTATGTTTAATTTGTAACAATGAAAATACATCCTGCGTGTCAGATATTTACGTTACGATTCATAACAGTAGCAAAATTCCAGTTATGAAGTAGCAGTGAAAATAATTTTATGGTTGGGGGTCACCACAACATGAGGAACTGTATTAAAGGGTCACGGCATTAGGGAGGTTGAGAACCACTGGTTTAGAATAACCTGTACTTCATCCCTGCCATGACATCACTGTAAGGAAGTTGTCATCTAACCTTTATGTGAAGACCTCTACTGATAAGAACCCACTCTCTTCTCAGTCAGCTTGTTCTCCTTTTGGACAGTCCTAATCATGAAGAATATTTCTCTTATATCAGAGATACCTCAGTGGTGTAGTTGTTGTAGAATGTTGGACCTAGTGTCTGGAAGAGCAGAGTTAAATCTGCCTTAGATAGACTAGCTGTGTGACTGGGTGAGTTACTTAACAGTATCTACCTCAGTTTCCTCATCTCTAAAGTGGGGATGATAATAGCACCTATCCCTCAGGATTGTTGTGAGTATACAATGACATAATATTTATAAAGCACCTTGCAAACCTTAAAAGTGCTACCTAAGTGTGAACTTAATATTAGTCTCATGAGGGTTAGAGTCAAGCAGGACTATGGACATGTTGCCTCTTTGAAGGCAAGAGGTGATTTGCTGGGTAAGGAAGCAAGGGAGGACTAGATTCAGATTTCTATAGCCGAGGGCATGGCATTAACTCCTTGCCTTCTTTATCAGTCTGTTGAGCTAGTGAGCCAGCAGGCCAGTAAAACCTTCACATCATTTTCATAGGAACTCCTCTCTCTTGTATGGCTAAAAGACTTTTTTTCAATCCAAATGTAGAGTTTTATGTTTATTTAGAGACAGGGAGAGAACCTGTGACTTCACTGGTTTAGAAACTCCCCTTGAACTCCCCTTCTCAGCAATGCAAGGACCTAAAACAACTCCAAAGGATTCATGATGAATGCCTTCCACGTCCAGAGAAAGAACCATGGAGTTGGAATGCAGAGCCAAGCAGACTATTTTCTTTTTTTATTTCCTTTTGTTTCTTTTTTTCTTTCTCATGATTTCTCCCATTTGTTATAATTCTTTTATGCAACATGACTAATGTAAAAATGTGTCTAATAGGAGTGTATGTGTAGAGAGCCTATATCAGATTGCATGGCATTTTGGGGAGGGAGGGGGAGAAAATTTAAAACTTATGGAAGTGAATGTTGAAAACTAAAACTAAATTAATTAATTTTTTTAAATAAGAAGAAAACTCCTCTTGAGTGAAGAAATGCAGGTCAGCACCCTCTCTGCCCTTGATAATCCTATATAGTTTGCTGGAGTTCTGGGACATGAAATCACTTGCCCTTGGCTATTAGGTAGCAGAAGCAAAGTTTGAACTCAATTTTCTTGACTTTGTGGCCAGCTTTTTATCCACTGATCCCACGCTGTTTCTTTACAGTTATTTATCCCCATCACAGTTTTTAAATCTGTATTTTGACTCATTAGATTGGCTCATTATTATAGCCTATTGAATACTTTTTTTGGATCCTAAATCTTCTGGTTCAAAAACTCTAGCTTCTCCTATTATTTACTTGAGTACATAGGGTTGCCCATGACATAGAGTGGGGATTTTGTGAGTATTATAATTCTTCATTACTGAATTTACATGAATTTCCAAATGTAGGAGCTAACGTATCATAGACCAAGATGTGCAAAAAAAAAAAAAAAAAAAGCAGGAGAAAATCAATGGGAGGCCAGCAGGAGCTGGCTGCCCAAGTGGGTTAATTGTAGCTTTAGCAGCGTACTGATTACCTTTAATGGACTGTAAAATTCATTGAATAGATGTGGTTCAACAGAGGGAAGAAAATAGAGTCTAGAGATCCTTTTTACCTAGAAGTTTTCTTTAGCAAGAAAATAAGAGTGCTGAATCATGAAAGGGATGGAAAAAATCTCATAAATTATGTAAATTTGAGGCTTCATATGCAACAGGTCTTAGAATCTTTGCTTTCTCTAATACATTCTTCCTGATGGGTTAAACATCTGGATTGTAGTATAGCTTACTATATTTCACTAGAGCTGAGCATGGGAAAAAAGGATTGAGATGGAATTTGCTGAGATGCGGCTCACCTCGGATATTTAACTGGTGAGGATAAATCTCAAGATATATTAGCAGCAGCAGCGGCAGTAACTGGCGTTTATACGGCACTTTAGGGTTTTCAAAACACTTTGAACAACTATTAACTCATTTGATCCTTATAGGAATCCTTCGAGGTAAGTGCTGTTTTCATCTCCATTTCACAGATGAGGAAACTGAGATAGAGAGGTTAAATGGCCCGTCCATAGTCAAGCAGCTAGTGAGCGTCTGAGGCTGGATTTGAACTCCAAGATTTCCTGGCTCTAGGGCCTGCACTCTTATCCACTGTGCCACCTAACCTAAAGGCTGTCCCTTTATTTATTTTCTTATTATCTTTTTTTTTTCATATCATCCGTACCTTTACTTTCTCCTCCTCACTGTTATAACAACAAATTAAAAAACCAAAGTGGGGAAAACCAATTCATGCAAAGTGGTGAACACATCATTGTAGTCTGATCGTATGTCCGGGTTCCATACCCATGGTCCCTCACATCTTTGAAACTCGGGTGGATAGTGTGTTTTCTCACTTCTTTTTCTTCCTGTCCCTTTATTTTAAAGCCACTCTGATCAAGAAATGTATATACATGGCTTATTTTAAATTAAAGATGAACCTTTTTAAGAATAGTCTATTTGCTATGGCTAATTCTTTTCCTGTACTGGTCAAGCAATAAATGGTCCTCTAAATGCATTTGTTGCATTAATGAATGAGGAGGTGATTTGTTACAGAAATAGTTATATTAATGAATGAGATGAATCCCAACTGGCCTCAAGATACTAGTTTAGACTGACATTTTTCTTGTGATGGAAGAAGATGACAGAAATGTAGACCTTATCAATGAAAGATATTTATGAAGAACAGTTATGTACCCAGGGCTGGGCTCTTTGTATATTAGCAATCTGTGTTCTAATTTTATTTCTTTATCATTATGGTTTTCAGAAGGATTCCAACCAATAAGAAAAAGATGCTTCTTGTCTGGGTGGGGGATGTGGCGGGGGCGGGGGGGAAGGGTATTAGAATAGTCTTTATCTTAGGTTATTCTAATCTGCCAAAAGGACAGTAAAGATGTATGATTTTGAATGACATGCTTAAAATACGTTTTTTTTTGTCTCCAGAGAGTTTCCTGTGGCCTTCATTTTCTACTTAGAGACTGAAAGCTTCCAAGACAGGTCATGTATTCACTAGCTATAATAACTCTATTGAATTTTCATGCTTTTAATTAAATATTTCCTGGCTCTTTCCCACTCCTCACCCCCCTTCATTAGTCTGTAACCTGCATCATTGTGATGGCTGGGAGCATCTCTCTACATCTTGATGCCAGATAGCCAGTGCTATTTCCTATTTTTATGGTAGTCACACATTGGGTAGCCAGATTTACAAAATAGAAAGGACCGTCTTGCTGATTTGAGATTTCTTTGAATACTAAGAGAAAATACTGTCATAAGAAGCAGCATTTCTCAAAAGTAACTCCAAATTTTTCAGATTAGCAAAAGGGTACAATTAAGAAAACAGATGAATAAATGAACAGCCAGATGCATCTTCAAGGGAAAGCTACCCCTCGGAAGAAATATTGCCCCGGACAAAAGCATGTCAAGCAAAAGAGAAGAAAGAAGGGTTATTTAGGTCTGGAATTGCCCATTAAAAATGAGGAATATTTTGGGAAGACTAGAAAGTACCAACTCTATTAGGGAAGTCTTACAAAAATGGTGTGCTTATTTGAAACTCTGCGGGTTTCTGGGGAGAGTCTCAGCCCTGAATACTTTCTGTGTGACTCAGGCTTATGGGCCTCCTACCATCCATTCTCTGCCTTTGGCCAATGGCCATATGCCATTTGTCACACTATTTACATTCTGCTGTTTTGTTGGATACTAGTCACTTTCTTGGTTAACACACCAGAAAACACTGATGTTCCTGCAGAAATGTCCAAGTTCTAGCTTAGCTTATCTATCCAGCAAAATCGGTGTTTTTCTTTTGTAGGAGTAAAGGGGGAGTAACGTCACTTTTGGAATTAAAAATGGAAGCCTCTTGTTACTTTGGGGGCAAAGCTGCAGTGGTAGTTTGTAATGGCAGTTGGTAGACTGGTCATTGGTTTTTCATGGACTGCTCCTTTCTCTCTCTTCCATTAGGTGTAAGCTCCTTGAGGAGAGGGACTCTTTTGCCTTTTTGTATCCCCATTGCTTAGACTGGGAATATGTACTAGTGCCTGGTACATAGTAGGCCCTTGATAAATGCTTACTGATCTCTCCTGTGTTATAGGAAGGAGAAGAGTTAGAAACTCTTACTAGCTGTGTGACCTTGAGCAAGTCACTTGCCCTGCTTTCTCCTCTCCAAAAATAAAATAAATAAACAAACAAGAAGAAAGTCCTCCAGAGTGTAGTGTTGCCTGACTCAGTCATATTCCCTGTAGTAATGTTCTAGCCCTTTGCTGGGTACAGGAGAAGGTGTAGAGGACTGAAAGTCAGAGGTTCCAGGCCTCTGATTTCAGCATGGAGTAGGAGAGAGAGCATTGCACTTGGAGTGTGAAAGATCTGGGTTCCAATCCCACCTTAGAGATCCAGTAGCTGTATAAGTATAAGCAGAGTGACAATCTAAGTCTCAGTTTCCTTATCTGTAAAATGGGATAGCATCTACCTCAGAGGAGTCTGAAAGATAAAAAATATATGTAAAGTTCTCTGCAAACCCTAAAGCTATGATTCATTATCCTTATTGTCTTCATTATCATTAGTGTGGAGAACTCAGATTCCACTTACAGTAGCTCAGCAGGAACTTCAGGTTTCAGAGAACTGACTGAATACAGCAACTTACCCAGAGTCACACAGTGCCTTGAGCTCAGTCTCCCTGCTTCCTTCCATCCACTGTGGCCCCACTGCTTTCCTAGCACTCATATAGCATAAGAATGTTCAGGAGGAGGAATCCATCCTGCTAGACTAATTGCCTTATTATTGACTTCAGTTTTGAAATGAAATGGACTGTTTAAACATTCTTTGTTTCTGTGATTGGCTTAATTCAAGTTTTATTAAACCGCAGCCGTTCTCTGATGGCAGTGTTGCTGAAGCACAGTTTATTTGGCTCTTCCTCAGTAGCTTTTCTGAATGCAAATCTTGTCCATCTGGCTGCCTATTAGCCATCCTTCCTGGACTCGACAGACTTGATTAAATTCTGAATAGCTTGGCTTTGGTGGTAGCATCTCAAATTTTAGCATTAGTTGCGCATCAAATTTCTTTGTCTCTTTGTGACCCAGGGAAGCTGAGGTATTCTTTTTCTGTCTGCCTGACCTTAGAATCACTGAAGCTTCAGAAGGCAGATTTATTCAGAGGCAGTTGCAGGTTCAAAATAAGATGGAAAAAAGTTTCAGAATAAATTTAGAATTTTTTCCATAATTCTTTTTCTTTTGGTGTATAAATTAGTAGCAGGAGAAAAAGTCTTCATTACCCATTGTATATACAGTCTGAAAAGTACCTGAAACATGTTGACTGGAAATACTTTCATAGCATGAAGTTTTTTATGATAAATTCAACTGGCATAAGCCATTGCTTAAACCAGAAATTTTCTGTGTCATATCAGCAGTATTGTGCATTGCATTTATTTTACAACTCTGCTTTTAATTAAAAATACATGTTTGAAATGGCATTTTTTCTGGGAGTGATGCTGCAAATAAGATACTTTTTTTTTCATTAAAATGTCACTTTTAGTAATAGAGCTTAGGTTGTTACAAATGTTTTCTGAGTGGCCTTTGATGTTAAAAATATATGGAGTGTCTTCTCTTTGCCCAGGTTGATGAGATCTTTGCCTCAGGTTGGGAAATTTGTTATCAAAGCAAGAAATTTAGAGAATAGTCATACTTCTCTAAGCAAAAAAGGCAATTAGACAGGTTGGGGGGGAGGAGTAAGCTTGGCAGTTGGTGGTAGGGAATTCCCAGAAGAGTAAATCAAAGGCATAGGTTGAGAGTGCCCTGATATGAATTCTGGTCTACTGAGGGCTGGGGAAGGAGGGTTCAACTCTTTGAAATTTTCCTGCTCACAGTGGTGGCCTGGGCTCCTAAGTGATGGAACAGGGAAGGCAAGTCAGGGTGTTAGCAGATGGACTGGTCCATCCACTGTCCATGCCTGTACCTCATCTTACTGCAGATTGGAATCGGCTTCTGTTGCACCTAGCAGAGTCTGCTGGGCTGGCCTCCCAGGGGTGGGTGAGCTTGGGTCCAGCTTTCTGTCATGAGACTGGATGTCAGTGCTTTTGAATGACTTGACCATATCTCATAAGGCTACATTTCAGTAGCCTGATTAAAATTAAAGTCCTGGACCTGAATTTAAGACACCTAGGTTTTAGACTGCTCTGACACTCTAAAATGAGATTGGATGAGGTGGTCTCAGAGGTCTCTTCCAGTTCTAATAATCTTTGAATTTATTAGGTTGTAGATCCATCTGACCACTCTGGCTCAGCCTCAGTTGGAGATAAGCATGTAACCTTGGACAATCTATTTCCCTTATGTGGGACATTGTGGCCTCCTCTGTATGGTGGAGATTGATTGGAATAATTCCTGTGGTCTCTTTCAGCTCTAGCATTTTATCATAGTACCTTGAGGATTTGGAAAGAGTTGGCTTTGTGGTTTTCCCCAAAAGTGTTTCTTTGCCAAAGGTTTACCCCTCCACCTCATCTATGCAATCCAGTTTCTTTGATGCTAAGTGTTAAGAATTAATTAACCGTGGCACTCAGCTGGCAAGATTTGTTAGTTAACATAGGAAGTTATCAAATGGTACATTTCAGCTTTAACGTTATGGATATCCAAGGATTTTCACCTGTGGGGTCTGGTGTCTTTCTGGGATTTTTTGATTCACCCTGTCAAGTAGTGTCTAAGCTGTTAGACTCCAACTTTTGGTATTTGCTCCAGGATAATGGTGGCAACCACTCTGCCCAACCATCTATTAGGTACTGTGGAATACCAAGAAAGTATATGATCCCAGTCCACAAAAAGCTTATACTATTTTCTACGTTTTTTAGGAGACATTATTCAAGGAAGTTTATAACAAGTACCTTGAAATACATTATTTCCATGCTATCCACTTCCTGATAAGAGAGGTAATGAATGGTGAGTGTAGATTGAAACTTTTTTCATTTTAGACATAGACTTTAAATATTTCTAACAGGACTTTAGTTTTTTCTTGTTTTTTCGATAGTGGTTAGAGATGTGTGGGGAGTAGGGCAGCTAGGTGGAACAGTGGATTGAGCACTGGCCCTAGCATCAGAAGATCTGAGTTCAAATGTGGTGTCAGACCCTTACTGTGTGACCCTAGACAAGTCACTTAACACTGTTTGCCTCAGTCTGCTCTTAATTTTGCTTACCTTTTCTCTTCTAGCACTAGGCTGGAAGATTCGTGACAATAATGTCTATGTCTTATTTTTCCTTTTATTCCATACAGCACCTTGAACATAGGGCCTTATTCAAAGTAGCATTTGATGAATGAGTGAATGAACACATCTCAGTTCATGCTCAATGACACATACCAATAATCATATATAGGAAATATAGACAAATGAGAGAAATTAAACCAGGGCTGTACTCTGTGCATTCATAGAAAAGTGCCTATATTAGGACCTTACATTAGGTCTAATTTTATATATTAGATATTAGAGTAGGAATCCAGGGGAAATAGTGTAAACAAAGGCACTTTAAAAACTAGAAAGTGCTCTATGCTTGTCGTGTGTGAGATGGCATTAATGATAGAGTGACAGATGGTGGGACTGGGAGAATTTCCTGGCTTTTTCTAGCTCAGGCTGGGAAAGGTTCTTGGGAGCATTGGGGTTTGTGAGCTATTTGATATGCAGTAACAATGGAGACAGTATAGGACTTGGAGTCAGGAGACCTGGGTCTGGAACTCAGCTCTAACACTTAATATCTGAGTGACCCCAGGCACATTTTGTAGCCCCTGGAGCATTGGTTTCCTTATCTATAAAGTGGAGATCCTGTGTCTAGCCCCCAATATACAGGGTTGTGTCAAGAATCACATGAAATGTACTGTGTTAATGTTTGCCATGTGTACCATCTATTCATATCTTGCTAGAATTCAGGTATAATTACAGTAGAAAGCAGTGGTTAGAAGATTGTATTGTTGCCTTTGGGCGAGATAGCACAAGCCCCTCAAAGAACTGACTTCGTATAGTGGGGATTTCTTTGGTGAATGGTTCATACTTGGCTCGAGCCACCATCCTAGAAAGAAATGGTGACTCTCTAAAGTCTAACTCAGGTCTAGATGATCTGATTTGCTACAATGCTAACAGAAACTCAGGCAAACAAGAGCATGAAATCATTAAAAATTGTTTCATTATAAACTGGAAATGTTTTTCCTAAAAAATAGAAATATTCTCAGCATCCACTATCAAATGAGCCTCTTCCCATTTACTCCTTTTCCTACGGATAGTCTGGTTTGGGGAAGAATCTTCCACTTTCCTTTTTGCTAATTGGGAAAACAGGTCAAAATCTTGAGAACCAGCTGGTCAGAGCACTTAGCTGTCACTCCACCCTTGACCCCGCCTTTCCTTCCATCTCTATGTGGCAGTGGTGGACCATGGTCGAAGCTCTGCTGACCCACACTATTGTATCTCAGCCAGTGGTTTACTTATCTGGTTCACCCTTAGCTGCCTTTCTGGTGGTCAGCTACTACTTGGAATCCCTTGAAGTTTCTCTCTCATGTCTGTATGCCTCCTTGAGGTTTTTTTTTTTTGTTGTTGTTGTTTACGCCATCTCTGTTAGGACCCTGAGGCAATCAATCCTCCAGAACCCAAGACACACAAATTCACAGGAACTGATGAAATCCCTGGAGTCTTCATTAAGTTCCCCACCAAGGCTTTGGGCCTCATGTGCAATGTAGTCTTATCTCTTAGAGAAGTCCCTGTTATACGTCAAATTCATTTTAAGTGAAAACCAAATTCACACTTAATTTTAAAAATCTCTAGTCAGGAAATGACAAATGCAGAAGTTCAGTAATGCTTTTGTTATTTTCAGTATTTTCACAGGGTAAGGATAAGGCTCTGATAAAACATTCATTTCGACATGTTTTACTTTTCTCTGGGGCCTGCTTTTTGAAGGCATAATGGGACAGAGACATGATTACTTGTTTTGGTTTTGGTTTTTTAATCTCTAGAAGGCAATATCTTTTTAAGGGGAATAAGAAATTTCATATTTTCTCAACATGACAATTTTCTGTTTCTTCAGATCCGGTTGTTTGAAAAGAATAAGTGTTTTAGTGAATGGCAGCAGGTTATATGAGCTTTCTGTTGGTGGAATATGGTTCCCATGGTTATGCCTTAGCCAGTTACCCTCAGAATATAGCAACTTTTCCTTCCCTTTTCAGGAATGGAAAGAAAAAGTCATATTTTGGCTCGAGGGCTCTACTGATTATTAATCTGCGTTCAATACTACTTCACTTATCCAGTAGTCATCAGTCAAACTTAACTATACAGATTATAGCTAAAAACCAACAAGTAAACAAAAAAAAATTTCCATAAAGCCAAGATAGATGGAAAAAACCCTACCTGTTACTAGCACTAGCATTGGACTCATAAGTGGTGTTCAAACCCTCACTCATAGCCCATTTACTTTTTCTTTGTGTGGCATATAAATAAATGAAGTAGTTATTTTTCCATACTGGAACAGGGAAGCTTTGCTTAAGGGTAGGTGTATTAAAATCAAACACTGGTGGATTCAATCAGTGATAAAAATCAGTTATTGAGTATTTATGTCTGAGTGTCATGTACCATTCTAGGTGCTGTGGATATGAAGACAAAGAATGAAATGATCCCCACTCAAGTGGGGTGACAGTGACAGAAGAAAAAAATACTACTGCAAAAAGCAAATTCAGGAGTTCTGGAAATCAGCATATGCCTGAAGCCATTTGTACAGAGGCAAAGGCCTCCCTGTAGCTCACAGGCACTGTAATTCGGTACAATTATTACGATAATAATGATGAATTTAATTAAATAAGGAAAACTTAAATTAAGTTCAATTGTTCACTGTACTGCACTTGAAGTAGGGAAGGTTATGTGCTTTATAAAGATTTTTTAAAGAGGTTAAAGTAAGAAAACTTTGGACCCCAAAGGAGTGAGCTTTGTTTTTAGTGTGTATACACTGAAGCAATCACTAAGTTTCAGTTTTCTAGACTTTTCACTTCTGTGGAACATTTCATTCCTTGTTGATGTGATATTAATATACCCCATTTGGAACAAGTTCTGGGCAATCAGAGTTCTTAGGCATTAAGGGAGCTTGAAGATTTAAAATCTTGGAGATTTAAAAGCCCAAGAGAGATAGTTGTGTCCCTTGCCTGGTGTGGACAGAGCCTTTCCGGGGAATCAAAGAATAGCTTAGAGAGTCTGAGAAATCATTCATTGAATGTTTACCAAGTGCACATCATTATGTGATGCATCTGGGTGCTTGTAGGTAGAGTGGTAGAAGACTGCCATTCCCCATTGTGTGGTAATGATGGAAATAGGAAAACTTCGATTGGACAGATTTTCTTCACCTCTACAGCCAATACTTCTCTTGAACCAGAGTAAAAGGAATGCATAAATAACAGACATCAATCAGAGAGACATTAATTAAATGCCTGTTTTTACATAAATGCTAGTGCTCTCCCTCCAAAAATCACCTTTTATTTAACTACTTTGTATTTTTCTATAAATTTAGACATGTGCTTCTTATCCTCCACATTAGAATTCTTGTCCATAGGAATTATTTTGTTTGTTGTCTTTGAATCCTCAATTCCCAACGCAGTGCCTAGCACATAGTAGGCATTTAATCCGTACTTACTGACTATTCTCAAATTAATATATGCTTAAAAGAAGCATGAAATAGAATTAACCTCAAGGAGGAGGTTCACACCCTAATCTTGTAATTGAGGTTTAGGATTTGAGTGTATGGGGCAAATGAAAAGAATGGGCCAATCAGTGTGAGCATCAACAAGCAAGGAAGGCTTCCTGTAGTTGGTGAAGCTTAAGGCTTAAAAGAGAATTTGGATGGGGACAGGGACGATACCAAAGGCATGGTGGTAGGAACGAACATTTTACATTGTTGGGACCTCCATAATAAATTATAAACAATGTGTTCTTGAGTAAAACAAAACAAAACAAACCCCATTTCTAATATGTATATATATCAACTAAACATAGTGACATAATGTAGTGATTTAAATTGATTAATTTTCTTGTATTTAGAAAAATGTTTTGTTATTGAATTGATTCAAATTTTATGTGGTGCTATTTGGACTCTTGGGCCTCTTCCAACTCTTGAGATTCTGTACTTCTTCTAATGTAGAGTCTCCCTCCAGTAGTGTAATTTGCAAACACGTGTGTCATCTGAAGGTTACCCAGAACTGAGCCCTATTTTGTATTTTTCTTTATTTTACGGGTAGATGGCCATGGTCAAAGAATTCTTGTGGCCATTCTGCTAGTGATGGGTGTTTCTGTACTTAGCTAGTCTGGTTCTCTGACTTGACTTGTAAAGGCTTTCTGTTTGTGGGATTGAACTCAAACCCCTTTTCATGTGGTGGAACTTGGTAGATCTTGTGGGCTATTGGCAATGACCCTTGAGAATCCACATTTACCATCTTGTTACCTTATCATTAAGACAAGACTTTAGTAGACTTCAGGGTCATAGAATTTAGAAAGGTTTCTTTGGATAGATTTTGACAGACATTTTTGAAAATACTTTGGGGAGTTTATAGGACTGCTTAATTTTTAAAGAGAAATTGATTTGCTGCTTGATTTTAAAAAGTTATTAATTTAGCCACACTAAACACATGTGTGTGGGAAGAATTGAGTTGTTACTTTCTGTTGCAAAGCTAAGAGTCTTTCTGCTTAATCAACACAAATAGCCTGACCTCATATCCCAGTGTTAAAGAAGGCATACATATGCTTAAAGTTCGTGAATGTGTATACTAAATTTTCCATCCTTTGCTTTCTCCCCTGTTGTTTCATAGTTTCTGAAAACCTCAAAGCTTTGGCTTGAAGAAGGTGGGTAAACTCAAAGGCATATGGGGCCAAGTTTAATCCTAAATCTAAAAAATAAAAATTTTCCATTTCTGCTACAAGTCCTATGTGGTGCTTTGTAATAGTTACTTGTAGCTGTTTGTAGAGCATTAGGGTTTCCTTTTATTATTTGTTTTAGAGGATTGAATTGGAAATTTGAGTATAGAGCAATGAAACTCCATTCCCTTCCCACCAAGGTAAAAAAAAAACAACCAAAAACAACCCAACAAAACAAAGCATGTAGCAACTCATGCCTCTAATGCATCAAGAGTCATCCTGTTCACATATTTTAATTTTCTTTTGGAATTTTTTTCACAGCCAGTTTCCAAGCCACAGAAGAAAACAAGACATTACTTTTTAAAGCATTGGTGATGGGTTACTGCCTTTCCCCCCCCTAGTTTCTTTTCCCCCTTTCATCCTGCTTAGTTCTCATCCTGCCTGCCCTTCCCCAGGGTAGAGGATTCAGTAACTTAGGGACTTCCTGGAAGGACAGTACCGGGGTGCCCTGCGTTGAGAGTGAACAGACTGAGGCCATGAAATGGCAGGGAGGCTTTAAACTGTTAATCATGAAAAACTAGGGCAAATGCCTCAAGACAAGCACTCCCCTTTGGGGAAGTTTTCAGAATATGATATGAAAATGGTGCATCGGTCCCTGTGGATGGCAGCCATTCCAGCAATGACAGAAGCGATTTTCTTAGCCCAGGACCTGGTTCATTAGTAGGTACCTAGTGTTTGCTGATTGGTTGATTACTAGTGTTGGCTAGGGGCATCCTGGAGGAACTGTGTGCTCCCTAACTTCCAAGACTGTATTGTATTTCAACTACTCATGGTTTTCATAGACTTCTGTGGATTATTTTATGTATGTATGTATGTATGGGAAATAAAAGAAGAGTGTTGTGACCCTGGGCAAATCACTTAACCACTCTGAGCTTCAGGCAGTTCTATAAGATTTATGATCCCTACCATCTTCTGTAGAGGCCTTTCCCTGTGCCCCTCAGCTGCTAGTGCCTTGTAGCATGTATCATTGCGTGTGCATATATGAATCGGTGTATATGTATATGATAGAGATGTATGTGTTTTACAAACATATACACACACACTCACATGGAAGTGATAGTTATTACACACATATAAACACACACACAAATATTTTGTTGTGGTTATTTAGCCACGTAATTGTGCCTGACTCTTTGTGACCCTGTGGGACTATAGCCTGCCAGGATTGTCCATGGTGTTTTCTTGGCAAAGATATTGGGCTGGTTTGTCGTTTCCTTCTCCAGTGGATTAAGGCAGACAGAGGTTAAATGATTTACCCGACAGTGCTCTATCCACTGAGCCACCTAGCTGTGATGATATTTGTGTATGTTTGTATATGTATATATGTGTGTAATACACACACATACACTTACACAGATGCACAAACATACACATATATGTGTGCATATACATACATACACACATATAGTCCCTGCCCTCGAGGAGCTCACATTATTTCTATTTAAATGTAAACTCCTTCAAGGCAAGGATTATTTTAGCTATTTTTTTTCCCCAATTACCTGTCACTTAGTGGCATTTAATAAATATTGATTGATTGAGAGTGGATTTCAGGCACGTAGAGCCTTTCCATAGTGGAAGCTCTTTGAATAGGGAATGTTTAGTTTGTGGTTTTTTTTAACCCCAGGGCCTACCACGTAGTAGATATTTAATATATATGTACTTGTTGAATTTAAGATGCAGAATTTTAAAAATATAACATTCACGCTTGTAAAAAAAAGTTTGTTATTAGATATAGACTGGAAAGGCAAGATGCAAAAGAATTGTCTTAAAACTAATGGCTTTAGCAGAAAGCATTCTGTGATGTGAGAACATTCATAAATGAAATCTATGGCCTTTCTGCTCTTTGGTTATTGGAGGAAGAATAAGTTAGTGGAGGGTAATGTACCTGTGGATCAGGGGGTAGCATTTTGATACTTTGGGAATGTCAGCCCAGAAAGGAAAGGGAATCATGAATCTACAAGATTAAAATCTTATAATAAATGACATCATGCACCCACATTTTGGAAAGCATATATTAAGCAGAAAGTTAAAAAAGATTCATTAGAATTTTTACAAAGCTGATTATTAAGTTTGGAGCAAATCCTAGACTTGGAGAAATACAATGATAAGAAAAAAAGCTTCTCAAGTAAAATTGCTTAATTTATGAACATATGAAAATGATGAAATACGTTTCCCCCACTTAATAGTAATTAATTTTTTCCAATTATGTATAAAAATAGTTTTCAACATTATTTTATAAGATTTTGAGTTCCAGAGTTTTCTCCCTCCCTCCCTTCCTTTGCTTTCCCCCTCTTTTCCCCTCCTTCTCCAAGACAGCAAGCAGTCTGATATAGGCTGTACATGTACAATCATGTTAAACATATTTCCACATTCATGTTGTGAAAGAAGAATCTGAACAAAAAGGAAAAACCACAAGAAAGAAAAAAACAAAAAAAATGAAAGTAATATGCTTCAATCTGAATTCAGACTCATCATTCTTTCTCTGGATATGGATAGTATGTTCAGTCATGAGTCTTTTGGGATTGTCTTGGAACATTGTATTACTGAGAAGAGCTAAGTGGGTCATGGTTGGTCATCACAATTCTGTTACCGTATATAATGTTCTTCTGGTTCTGCTCACTTCACTCAGCATCAGTTCATGTAAGTTTTCCCAAGGTTTCCTGAAATCCACCTGCTCATCATTTCTTTAGGCATAATAATATTCTGTTACATTCATATACGACAACTTGTTCAACCTTTCCCTAATTGATGAGCATCCCTTCAATTTCCAATTCTTTGTCACCACCAAAATGGTTTCTATAAATATTTTTTGTATATTGGGTCTTTCCCCCTTTATTTTTTTACAGCCTCTTTGGAATATAGACCTAAAATTGGTATTGCTGGTTCAAAGAGTATGTACAGTTTTATAGCCCTTTGGACATAGTTCCAAGTTGGATCAGTTCACAACTCCACCAACAGTGTTCCAATTTTTGTAAATTCCAAAAGTGTTCCAATTTTCCCACATCTTTTCCAACATTTATAATATTCCTTTTCTGTCATATTAGCCAACCTGGGAGGTGTGAGGTGGTACCTTAGAGTTATTTTAATTTTCATTTCTCTAATCAATAGTGATTTAGAGCATTTTTTATATGTGTATAGATAGCTTTAACTTCATCTGAAAACTGCCTGTTCATATCCTTTAACCATTTATCAATTGGGAAATAACTTGTATTCTTACAAATTTGTTCCCCATTTTTCTGCTTTCCTTCCTGTCTTGGTTACATGTTTTTGTTTGTGCATTAAATTTTAATTTAATGGAATAAAAATGATATATTTT
>JAQQSW010000076.1:16185-58263 GCA_028646575.1 Pseudocheirus occidentalis
TTTTTTTGCATTTATTGAGGTGATCATATCATTTATGTTAATTTTGTTATTGATAAGGTCAGTTATACTGGTGGATTTTTTTAGTAGTGAACCAGCCCTACTTCCTGATATAAATCCTAGTTGGTCATAGTATATTATCTGCATGATAATTTTCCATAATCTCTTTGCTAATATTTTATTGACATTTTTGCATCAATATTCATTAGGGAAATTGGTCTATAATTTTCTTTCTCTTTCTTGGCTCTTCCTGCTTTAGGTATCAGCACAATATTTATGACATAAAAAGAATTTGGTAGGACTCCTTCATTAGTTGGAATTAATTGTTCTTTAAATGTTTAGTAAAATTTACTTGTAAATCCATCTGACCCTGAGGATTTTTTTTTCCTTAGGGTGTTCACTGATAGCTTCTTCAATTTCTTATTCTAAAATGGGGTTAAGTATTTTATTTCCTCTTCTCTTAATCTGAACAGTTTATATATTTTAAAATATTCATCCATTTTACTCAGATTGTCAGATTAATTGGCATACAGTTGGGCAAAATAACCCCTAATTATTACCTTAATTCACCCTTTTCATTTTTGATACTGATAGTTTAGTTTTCTTCTTTCTTTTTCAATCAAATTAACCAAAGTTTTATTATTTTACTTTTTTCCATAAAATGAACTGTTAGTTTTATTTGTTAATAAATAGCTTTCTTTCAATTTTTTAATCACTGCTTTGATTTTCAGAATTTCTAATTTGGTATTTAATTGGGGATTTTAAATTGTTCCTTTTTTCTACCTTTTTTAGTTGCATGCCCAATTCGTTAGCCTACTCTTTATTTTATTCATGTAAGCATTTAGAAATAGAAAATTTCCCCTAAGAACTGCTTCAAATGTATCCCATAAATTTTGGTATGTTATTTCATTATTATCATTCTCTTTTTTATGAACTTATTGATTGGTTTTGTGACTTGTTGTTTGACACACTCATTCTTTAGGATTGCATTATTTACTTTCCAATTAATTTTTAGTTTATCTTTCCATGGCCCTTTATGACACATAATTTTTATTGCATCATGATCTGAAAAGGATGCATTTAATAAAATATTTTAATATTTAATAATTTAATAACATCAAAGTCAGTTTATACCCTCTCCCTCTGTCTATATCTACTCCTTCTAATTGCCCTAATGGAGACGTAGGTCTTAAGAGTTATAAGCATCATCTTCCCATGTAGGGAGGTAAACAGTTTAACCTTATTGAATAAATTGTCTTTTGCTTTCTTGTTTACCTTTTTATGCTTTTCTTGAGTCTTTTTTTTTCTGTGCAGTTCTAGTTTTTTCATCAAGAAAGTCAGAAAGTCATCTGTTTTGTTGACTGTCCATCTTTTCCCCTGAAACATTATGCTCAGTTTTGCTGGGTAGTAGATTCTTGGTTGTAATCCAAGATCCTTTGTCTTCCAGAATATTATATTCTAAGCCCTCTGATCCTTTAATGCAGAAGCTGCTAAATCTTGAGTTATTCTGACTGTGGCTCCTTGATATTTGAATTATTTCTTTCTGGCTCCTTGCAGTATATTCTCCTTGACCTGATAATTCTGCAGTTTGGCTACAATATTGCTTGGAGGTTTCACTTTGGAATCTCTTTCAGGGGGTAACCTGTGCATTCTTTTAATTACTGTTTTACCTTTTGGTTCTCAGATATCAGGGAAGTTTTCCTGGATAATTTCTTGAAAGATGCTGTCCAGGTTCTTTTTTTCATCCTGACTTTCACGTAGTCCAATAATTCTTAAAGTATCTCTCCTGGATCTGTTTTCCAGGTCAGTTGTTTTTGCAATGAGGTATTTTACAGTTTCTTCCATTTTTTTCATTATTTTGATTTTATTGGATTGCTTCTTGGTGTCTCATAGAGTCATTAACTTCCACTTGCCCAATTCTTATTTTTAGGGAATTATTTTCTTCAACTAGTTTTTGTACCTTCTTTTCCATTTGACCAAATCTATTTTATAAGGAGTTGTTTTCTTCAGTGGATTTTTTTTTCAGTTTGGCCAATTGCATTTTTAAGGAATTGTTTTCTTCAGTCAATTTTTGTTCTTCCTTTTCCGAGCTGTCGACTCTCTCTTGCATAACTCTCATTTCTTTTCCCAATTTTCTTCTACCTTATTTGATTTTTAAAATCCTTTTTGGACTTTTCCAAGAAGACTTTTTGGGCTTGAGACTGATTCATCTTCCCCTTTGAGGCTTCACCTGTAGACATTTTGATGCTGTTGTCCTCTTCTGAGTTTGTGTTTTGATCTCTGTGACCATAGGAGCTTTCTATGATCAGGGCTCTTTTCTGTTTTTTTGGGGGGGGGACATAGAGGGAGGGAGTTGTTGTTGTTACTCATTTTTTTACTTCATGACTTTTAAAGTTGAACTCTGCTTCTGGGACACGGGGGCACTGTCACAAGCTCCTGGGGCCTGGTCACTGGCTTTCTGCACCATGCCCTCAGGTACTTGTAACTTGCCCACTAGATTGGGGTGGCCTGATCTCGTTGCACCTGCTGCCCTTGGGTTCTGGGGAAGGCAGTTTGCTTTCTGCACTGGGGCTGGAGGCCTCACAGCTGGCCTGTTCAGTCAGGCTCCTTCGTTTGCTGATCCGTGCTGTGGCTAAAAGTCTCCTGCTGTCTTACCCAGACAGGGTCTGCACTGGGCTGTGCTCCCCTTTTACCCAAGTGAGACAGACGTCTCCTGAAGTCCTCCTAAGTTATCTTAAACTGGAAAATTCTTTCACTCTGTCTTTTTGTGGGTTCTGTCATTCCAGAATCCATTTAGAGGCTTGATTTGACATGGTTTCTGAGGGAAACTGGGGAGAGCTTGGGCAACTTCCTTGCTTCTCTTCACCATCTTAACTCCATCCTTCCACCCCAGCCCCCTATGAAATACTTTAAAATTGGTAAGTCAATAATGTTATTGAAGTAGGTACTTCCAAGTCAGAAATAATCACTGTTAGAACCCCCACTCATCCACTCCTGTGTTACTTATCTCACAGATATGAGTTTGTTTTTGTGACTTGGAATCAGAAGGTCAGGGTTCTAGTGCCAAGTTTCCATTCCTTATACCTCTGTGAGCATTTGGAAAGACATCTTTGTGGAATTTGGTTTTCTGACCAGAAAAATGAAAGGTTGGACTAAGTGATGTCTGACGTTCCTTCTAGCTTTAGTGTGCCATGATTTTATAATATTTCAACCACACGTCCCTTCTGTTTTTTCCTCTGTGCATGTTGGAGGGTTGGAGGAAAGGGTGGCAGCTAGATGTGGGGGCAAAGTGCTAACTCTAGCTAGGCCCAACCCATTCTATATCCCTTATATAGGAAATGGTATAGTGGAGATGTGAAGGCTGTAGACAGGAAGAAACTCTCTTTCTGGTTGCATCTCATGTTTCAATACAGTAATGTGTACTGTGTTACATGAGAAGTCAGAAGCCAAGTTATCAAGAAAGAAGACTGAGCAATTTGACAAGCTTTTTCATACCAGTGCAAGAAGATCAGGCTTAATTTTGGCCCATCAAACAATGTTGTTTCACTGGTATAAGAAGAACCACCCAAGTGTGTCATGTTTGCTTTCAAGGAGTCAAGAGTACATTTTTTTAGAGTGGTGTATAACAGTAAATTTAATCTAGTATGGTCCTGTACCTGGGGAGCCATTAATTTACTTGGTATTTTTAAAACCAGGCATCGGAGTGGAGTTTTTCCCTTTCTAGGGCAAGGGAAGAAAGCTCTGATTCATGCATCTCAGAAGATGCTTGTTGCTAGGAGATTCTCCTTTCTCTTTTAATGTTAGTTTTTTTGTTTCTGCACGTTGAGTTAAAGGATGGGCCTTGCTCCTTTTTCATTTATTAAATTGCTGATCTATTTCATTTGATCCATTTAGTTACTTCAAATTCTTCATTATTGTCATTAACTGGGCTTGCTTATTGATTTATTATTATGTTTGGCTAAACCCTGTACCCATCAGAGAGCACATGTCATTTTAATCTCAAGGAGATAATGATCTCATCTGGAAAGAGAGTATTGTCAATACAGTAACAATAATGAAAATTTACTCATTACTCTGATCCAGAGTAACCCAAGGGCAAACCAAGTATTGTTAAATGAGTAGTTTTAGGTGGTGTGATTTAAGAAAAGACAACAAGAAAAAACCAAACCTTCCTTTACCTTTTGACTTTGCCTTTTTTGGGGATGGGGTAGCATGGGAGAAATGACTTTCTGTATCTTAAATACATTAAATTAATAAGTGTTAATTGTTTAACATAAATGGCTTCAGCCATCACTAATGATGCTAAATTATTAGCCCCACCCTAGACTTTTGCTCAGAGTTCTAGTTCTTTATTGCTACCTGCCAGTTGGATAACTCCACTTATGTATCAGCACCCCCAATTCAACAAGTCCTGAGCAGAACGTCATATTCTTCATCCCCAAACCTGCTCTCATTCTCTGATTTCCCTATTTTTGTTAATGACATCATCTTTCCCCCACTCAGACTCATGGAATCATCTTTGGAATCAACCTTGGAATCATCTTTGACACTTCCCCCCTCCTTTATCCACCCATCTAATCTGTTGCCAAGTCCTCAGTAATATTTCTAATATCTGTTCCTTCTCAAAAATTTCCACTGCCCCTGCTGCAGTTTAGGAACACATCTCTTTTCTCATAGACTTGTTATAATTTCCTTAGAGGACTTCCTGGTTCTAGCATACAAACTCTCCACTCTTTCCTTCCACAACTGCCAAAATTGTCTTTTTCTTGCACTGTGGGGACCCTGTCACTTCTCTAGTCAAAAATCTCCAATAGCTCTTTATTGACTGTCTCATAATTTCTGGCATTTGACACCCTCTACTCTGATGTTTCCAGCCTTTGCAGCCTTTTCATAGACTACTTCCTTCCATATACTTTGCTTTCCAGCCAAATTGGACCATTTTTTTGTCCTTTAGTTCCTATGTCTGCACTTTTCCTTATGCCTTTTCGCAACTCCCTCACCTAGACTCCATTTATTGAAGCCCTTCTGTTTATTAAAGCCTTTCTCTTCTATTCCTGGCACCACTACCTTCATACTGTTGATTAATGGAACAGAATGGAACTAAAGAGGAGGTTCCTAGTGGTGTGTGTGTGTGTGTGTGTGTGCCCTAAGGTGTGTGCTTGGGCATCTCTTCATCTAACACATTAGCCGTGTCTTGATTGGAATTATCATAGAGGCCGTGTTCGCCAGGAGCAGGAAAGGGTAGTTAATACAGTGAATAGCAGAGTTGGGGTCCAAAAAGATCTAGCAAAACAAATTGGTGAGCTTCATTGAGGGGCGGCTGAGTGGTTCAATGAAGAGAACGTGGCCAGAGAGTCAGGAAGACCTGAGTTCAAATCCAGCCTCAGACACTTACTAGCCATCTGATCCTGGGCAAGTCACTTAGCATCTGTTTGCCTCTTTCTTTGGTTGTAGAATGCAGATAATAACAGCACCTACCTCTCAGGATCGTTATAATGATCAAATGAGATAGCATTTTAACGTTCTGAACTTAGTGCCTAGCACATAGTGGGCAAGATATACATGTTAGCTATTATTATTATAATTGAAGACAAAATTTATCATGGATGAAATCCCTAAAGCCACACATGAAAGAGAGTCACACAGTAAACTACATAAATATAGGAAACGTCACTACATAGTGACTCGTGAAAAAAGTCCTCCGAGATTTAGAGGATTGTAAACTCCGTGTGAATCAACAGAGTGACGTAGCAGCCAAGATAGTTAAGGCAACTGTGGGATGCATTTATTAATAGCAAGTGTCCCGAAGAAGGGTGGTGATCGCTCCCGAGGGAGGTCAGGCATCATCTGCACTGTTGGCTCCAGTTGTGAGCACACGCTCTAAGAATGATATTGATGGACTGGAAAACACCAGAAGGATGTTGATTATGGTGGTAGAGTCTGAAACTTAGGTCTTGTGAGAACCATCTTGTTAATATACAGAAGATTCAGGTCATGTGATATCGGCGTCAGATCAACTAGCCTCTCCTGTGTGCCAAGCACTATGTTAAGCACCAAGAATACAAGTACAGACAGAAAGACAGACGGCCTTTTCCCTCAAGATTACGTTCTAATGAAAGAAGACTGTTAAAGAAAGCTCAAAGGGGGATGGGAATAAAGGAAGGCTAACAGTCCTGGGGGGGGGGTTGTAGGGAAAATCCAAAAGAATCTGAAGCACCAGTTAGGAGAGGGATCAAGACTGGGCAACCTCATTAAAATGGGGACTTGAGGAATCAACCAATCAGAGGGGAAACATTATAGAGGCATAAGGTACTTCTATTTAAATCCCATTTTCTGTAAAGAACCTTTCCCACTCCCTCTTTAATTCCAGTGCCTGCATATAGCTTATGTGTATTTATCTATCACATATGTATACGTGTGAGTATGTGTGTGTGTCTATATATGTGTGTGTGTGTGTATAAATATATATACACACATGTATTGTAGGTAAGTTTTATATTTTTTATTGTTTCCTTCGTTAGATTGTGAACTCCTTGAGGGTAGGGACTGTCTTTTGCCTCTTTTTTAGTTCCTGGGATATAGCACAGTGCCTGGCACATAGTAGGCACTTAAAAAATGCTGACTGACTCTAGTGTGTGAAGTCACATTATGTTTTCAAATAGTTGAAGGATTGTCATAAGGAAGGTCATTTGGCCTTATGTTATTTGATTCTAGAAATCCAAACTAGGACTAAGATCAATAAATAGAAATGACCAAGAAGGAGATTTGGGTTTAGTATAAAGACCTTTCTAATACTTAATGCATTTCCTATGTAGAATAATTGTTGCTTCTTGCCAGAGTGAATTGAATGCCCCTATTCCTGGAAGCGACAAACAGCAGATAGTTGACTATCCTGGATGCCAAGGAAGGGTTTCTCACATAACCTAAATGCTGATTTCCAATTTCTGTTCTAGGTCAAATGACTTGTTGATCATTGTAGGAGGATGAAGTAGTAGCCATGAACAGAGCCACAATTTTATATTAATTATCCATTTGAAGCTGTATTTCTATGAGCTCGTGATATTTTCAGGCCCCAATTTCCTGGATTTTTTTTGGTCTTTTTTTAATTGGTTTTTTATTACTTGTTTTATTTATTTTTTTGTTTACATCATTCATTTCCTGAGTTACAAATTTTCTCCCCTCCTTTCCCCTGCCCCCAACTCCAAAACAGCAATCACACTGTAAAGCCCCTCCCCCAATCTGCTCTCTTTTATGCCCTCCTCCAGTGCCCCTCTAACTTTCTTGTAGGGCAGGGTGGGTCTCCCTACCCCAGTGCCTGTATATCTTAATTCCCAGTTGCATGTAGTTAATAATAATAATTATTATTGTTTTATGTATATATATGTGTGTGTATATGTATATATATGCATATATATATGTGTGTGTATGTGTATATGCTGATTATATGTCCCTCCTTCCTATCCGCCTTTCCCCCCTTGTTCTGTTCTCTACCCTGTCCCTGTCCCTTACTGAAGTATATGATTCCAGCAACTCTCCCCTCTGACCCTGCCCTCCCCTCCGTCAACCTGCTTCTCATCCCTGTACCCCCCTACTTTCCTGTGTGGCAAGATACCCAGTTTAGAGTTTGCGTAATTCCTTCCCTAAGGCAAATTCAATGAGAGTAAATGAAAGTAAAGTGTAACAGTTATCCCTTGCCTCTTCTATATGGGATGAGTAACCCCATTTTGTCTCTCCCTGTCTCCCTTCATTCTAGTCCTCTCCCACCTCAGAATTTGACCTTTTAAAGTATCATCCCTTCCTATTCAATTGATCCTGTGCCCTCTGCGAACTCATGTACACACATACTCAGATATGTATTCATATGCATATATACCCTCCTATATAGACATGTGTAGGTATACACACACACACATACACACATATATATGCATACATACACACATTTGTATTCCCTTCACCTATCCTCATACTAAGAAAAGTTTCCTAAGTTACTATTATTGTTTTTCCATATTGGCACATAAATAGTTCAACTTTGATAAGTTCCTCATGATTTCTTTGCCATGTTTACCTTCTCATGCTTCTTGTCTTTGAATGTCAAATTTTTTGTTCAGTTCTGATTTTTTCAGCAAGAATGCTTGAAAGCCCTCCACCTCACTGAATGACCATATTTTCCCCTCGAACATTATACTCAGTTTTTCTGGGTAGGTAATTCTTGGTTTTAATCCTAGCTCTCTTGATCTCTGGAATATCATATTCCAGGCCCTTCAGTCCCTCAATGCAGAAGCTGCCAGATCCTGGGTTATCCTAATTGTGTTTACACAGTATTCATATTGTTTTCTCTTGGCAGTCTGTAATATTTTCTCCTTGATCTGGGGATTCTGGAACCTGGCTATAATATTTCTAGGAGTTTTCTTTTGGGGATCTTTATAAAGAGGTTATTGGTGAATTCTTTCAAGTTCCATTTTGCCCTCTGATTCTATAATATCGGGGCAATTTTCTTTGAGAATTTCTTGAAGGATGCTAAGTTCTTTTTTTGATCATGGCTTTCAGGTAGTCCAATAATTTTTAAATTGTCTCTCCTGTATCTATTTTCCAGGTCAGTGGTTTTTTCAAGGAGATACTTCACATTGCTTTCTATTTTTTCATTTTTTTTATAACTGTTTAATAGTATCTTGGTTTCTCATAAAGTTATTTGCTTCCATTTGCTGCACTCTAATTCTGAAGGAATTATACTCTTCAGAATGCTTTTGAGATTCTTTTTCCATCTGGCAGATTCAACTTTTTGAGGCATTCTTCTCCTCATTGGCTTTTTGGGCCTCTTTTGCCATTGGAGTTAATTTGTTCTTTAAGGTGTTGTTTTCTTTAGTCAGGTTGTTGACTCTCTTTTTATGATTTTCTCGCATCATTCTTATTTCTCTTCCCAATCTTTCCTTCACTTCTCTTATTTGGTTTTCAAAGTCCTTTTTAAGTTGATCTATGGCTTGTAGGCAGTCTTCATGTTTCTTGGAAGCATTTGGTGTGGGAGTTCTGACTGAGTTGTCTTCCTCCCATTCCATGCTTTGATCCTTTCTGTCCCCCAAAAAGGATTCTACAGTTTTATTGCTGTTCTTACTTTGCTTCCTTTCCTGCTCATTTTGACCAGTCAATTAATTGCTTGATATTTTAGCTCTGTGGAACTCTGCTTCCTGGAGGGGGAAAGCTCTGTCTCAAATAGCTGGGGTTTTCACAGGTGCTGGAGCTATTAGGAGGGCGCTGCAGCTTTGGCTTGCTGAAAGCACACCCCAGGACTACCACCCAAGACCACAATCCAGATCCAGGCCACTCAATGCAAGAGCACTTCGCCTCTGAATGATTGCTAGGTCCCCCTGCAGTCTGCAGGCTGGGAGCTCTGAAGCAGCCCCGTGGAGGAGGTTGCCTCCATTTCTGCAGCCACTGCCGCTTCTGCTGTGTTGCCCTGGGGGCACTTTGGCTAGACCGCTTTTCTCCCCTGAATTAAGCTTAATTCCTCTGACTTTTCTCTTAGCCGTATTTCTTCTGGCTTGATAAGTCTGCGAACTGCCCCAGCTGCCCCCAATCCACTCTCCTGGAGATTCCAGCGGCTCCTTCTGACCACCCTGGGGCCAGGCTGCAGTTTCAGGCTGGGCTGGTTTTGGCTCCCAGCCTGCTGTGATGAGCCCTTTGTGCTGAGCTGCCTTCAGCTAGAGATGTGTTTTCTGTATTTTTGTGAGTTTTGCAGCCCTCAAATTTATTTAGAGTCGTATTTTCTGGCTATTTAAGGTGGCTAGGTGGGAGCTGTGAAACTTTGCTGCTTCCATGCTGCCATCTTGGCTCTGCCCCCCAGTTTCCTGGATTTTTAAACATAATACCAGAGAAAGGTCAGCTCTGGCAAATCCTACCAGGCTGAAAAGGCTTCAGATACAGGCTTAATAATGGGATGTGTATCTGTTGTCCAAAGACCAGTTTAGCTAAATTCAGAGATGCTCACTATGAGGTTGGCCAGAGGGCAATGAATTCTTTTGGCCACGATAATTCTTTTTTTTTTTTTTGGAGAGCAGTTGGGGTTATTTGACTTGCCCAAGGTCACATGGCTATTTTTTATGTTAAGTGTCTGAGGATGGATTTGAGCTCAGGTCCTCCTGACTCCAGGGCCAGTGCTCTATTCACTGCGCCACCTAGCCGCCCCGGGTCACAATAATTCTTAATCCCAAGTCATGGAGTGATTGTGGTTTGTATCAGTATCCATAGTGACAAAATTAGAGACATTTGAATTACTGAAGAAGAAAGTGAAAGTTTGGACTTCTGTTATTCAGTTGTTTCTGTTGTGTTTGACCCTTCATGACCCGATTTGGGGTTTTCTTGGCAAAGATACTGGAATGATTTGCTGTTTCCTTCTCCAGCTCATTTTACAGATGAAGAAACTGAGGCAAACAAGGTAAAGTGACTTGCCCAGGGTCACATAGCTAATAAGTGTCTGAAGCTGGATTTGAACTCAGTTCTTCCTGACTCTAGGTCCAGCACTCCATCTACTGTACCATGTAGCTGCCCCCTAAAGTTTGTACTGGATGGTTTCTAAGGTCCTTTCCAATTTGAACATTCTAGGTCCAGGTATATCTTCGTCATTTGTCAAATGGAGCTCAACCACCTTTTCCTTGCCTCGCCTGACCTCTAGTGGAGGTGTTGATCAGCACTAGTGTGGCTGAATGGTGAGAGCCACAGTTAGGAGGAGCCAAGATCCTAGAAAACCCAAAGCCTGAATAATCAATCTCAAAAATCAAGAATTTATTTCTTCCATCCCCTCGCATATTTTTATGACTGACTTTAATCTTTTGAATTTTCTGGTTCATGAGCTGCTTAATGCATAACTTTTATGTGCTATCTTTTCTCTCCTCTGGTTGTTACACTTGAGATATTTTATATACCCACTTCACAAGCATTCCATCCAACAAGTTGGTTAATAGTTCAATGAACAGTCATTCAGGGCTGTATATTGTTTTTCTTGAATTTTCTTTTATTCTTTTCGTGAACATGACAATCATCAGTAAACAACCGTATGTAAAGAGAGAATAGACAGAGGAACATTTATGAAACCATGTATCTGTTGCATGTAGCTTGTTATTAAGTGTGCAGTTGTCCCTTCCACATTGTGACTTTCAAAATCATTGTGGTTTTGATCTGTTGTGGTTTGGCATAACAGTAAATGGGAATTTTGGGAGAGTTTTGTAAAAGCCACGGAGAACACCTGAAGGCCTGTATATAACACAGAACAGTATTTTTACCTAACATTGACTCATATATAGCAGGGCTCTATATTAATGGAAAAAATATATTTTTGACACATAACAGTCAAGTGCCATCAATAGGAGACTGCTTGTGATCCTTGCTGTGTTCCACTGGATGGGTCACTTCACTTTTCAATGCCCCAGGGAACTCTGGGATTTCAAGTTGTCCAACTGGTAGGAGGATACTTTGGTAGAAGGAATTTCCTCTCTTCATATGCTAGTGATATGACAGGTGTGGACCAAAACCTTTCCATGTTTTTTTTCTTTTTAGATTTCAGGTGACAAATGACAGTTTGTTACATTTAAGTATTAAAAGAAGAACTCTCTTGACATTTTCTATTGGGACTTTTGTGCCTATTTGGAGTTTTATTCAATCATTTTAAAAGGGAAAGAATATTTGCTTTACTTTGTTAAACAAATGAAGCATAAGAAGAAAATAGGTTATGAACTTTGAAAGCTAAAGCTGTCTGTCAACTTCATATGTGTCCAAATAAATAAAGTTTTGTATTAGAAAATATAGTAAAAGCTGGGGTTTTTTTTTGGGGGGGGGGAGGAATTAAAAATGATGAATTTTACGTTTGCCAGGTTAGGAAGTAAGAGTTTTCTTTTTCTTTGGTCCAGCTGATTGAAATAACAAAGTTTAACGTTATGTAGATTTTGGAAATCTGTCCAGGACCTTGTTCTTACTCTTGTATATTTATCTTTCCTTTTTGATCAGCCTCACATGCTTCATTCCTTCCCATCCTAAGAAACCAGCACTATCTCTCTAGTCTCTCCTTCCCCTAAATGACCTTCCTGTCTTTTTTCTTTTATTGCCAAACTTCTTGAGATAGAGTTTATGCTTGCCTCTACTTCCTTCCGTCCTACACAGTTCTTAGCTCTTTGCAATTCTGCTTCTACCTCTACTGAAAATACTCCCTTTTTAAGGTCATCAGTGACTCTTACTAGCTCATCTTTTCCTCTGACTACACGCAGATTCTTTGATTTCTCAGCAGTATTTGACCTGCTATTGCTACTCTTCTTTTTTTTTTCCTCCCCATGGTCTTAGTTATCCTCCCTCTTCTCTTCTGCTTTGGCTGGTTTGTCTTTCTAGTCTTGCCTCCTTAGTCACCAAGTCTTCCTGATTCTTCCTCCTCTATATCTCCTGCCTCTGCACCTTCCTTTTAATTTCTTACTGCCATTACAATAGTTGTGGCCATTATTATCCAGTCACCTGTTATTTGAATAGCTAACTAACTGCTCTTCCTGCCCCTTATATCTAGTCATGTCCCACCCTTATCCAGAAACCTTCAGTAGTTCCCCACTTCTTCACATCATTGGTATGGCACCCTGGGTCCCCTGGGATCTGGCCTTTTCAGTCTTTTCTCCCACTGCTTTTCCAACAGGTAGCCTGTGCTGTAGCCAAATTTCAGTGCTCATGATTCCTCAAAATCATCTTGTGACTTTTCCAATTTAATGCCTTGTGATATTCCTATAACTGAAATGACCTTGTCTCTCTCTTCCATTTGTCATAATCCTACCCTAATGCCTTGCTCTAGTTCACATACTGATTCTCCCATGAAGTGAAACATCTTCTAGCAGGAACTAATCTCTCTGTCTTCTGTGCTCTTGTACCATTTTGTTTATCCACATTCTGCCTGGTATTGCAATTCCTTGTGCATGTTTAACTTGCCTATACTGGATTGTCAGCTCTTTCAGGGAGGAAAACTCAGATATCCCCCTCTCCCTGTTCTTTATGTCCAAGCTGCCAAGGTCAGGTAACCAAAGCTTAAACTCCTAAGCATGGTATACAGGCCATCCATCTAGGCCCTCAGCCTTATCTCCCACTACTCTTCACTATTTTGCGCTTCAACCGCAGAAGAATTTCCTGCCTTTGTTGCTTTGTCCATCCTGTCCCCTATTCCAGAATGCCCTTTCCCTCTAGTCTCCACCCATCATCTTTCCAGGTCTAACTTAAATCCTACCTCCTTCAGGAAACTTACCCTGATCATGTTGGATTCCACTAGCTCTTTTGTCTTTTCATTTTTACCATTCTTACCCAGTCCTGTCTTATATTTTAGCTATTACTGTGTGACAGAAAGAGGAGCTCCAACACTGACTGGGTAACCTTGAGGGAGCCGCTTATCTTCCTTTGGACTTAGTTTCTTCAGACATAAAATAAGAGAATTAGACTGGATGGCTCTTGAATCCACTTCCTGCTGTAGACCTGTGATCCTTTGAGTTACAGGGAGAAGGAGAAAGAGAAAAAGTGAGGGGTGGGGAGCTAGCTCCTTACTAAAGTGATAAGTCCAGTCTGGTGTGGGGAACTTTGATCATTTTCTTCTTCATCACACTTTTGTGCATGTAGCAAACTCTCAATCCAAGAAGCAGAAGGGTGGTATTAAACCTTAGTCCTATGTTGATCATTCCTTCTTTTCTTCATGCTCCATACTGATACCCACCTCACTGCTCATTCTTTTCTTCCCTTTCCATGTATTCCAGTTGAGCTTTCTAACCCTACAAATGATCAGTGAAGCTGTCTAGCCCCTACACATTCTCTAGGGTATCATGAACATCCAAGTTCTTTTAGCACTGAATTCAGTTGACTGTGGTTTAAGAAGTGAAACAGACAGCGGTGGGTCAGTTACACAAGGGCACTTTGGAAAGGCTAGAACCATATAATGTTTTTCCTTGCATTAGGTAATAAAGTATGCAATTTGAGGTTTAATTTTCAGGTTGAATGAAGGTCTCTGTTCTTGGAGTGAATGGTGTTCAGTCTGTTCCTTTGCCTTATTTAAATGCAAACTATAAGTAGTGGGGCTATTCCTTTTCTTTATTACCTGAAATTGAATGCTCTCTCGCCATTACATTAGTAAAACACACACACACACACACACACACACACACACACACACACACACACAAACCCAGAATCATTTTAAAATTAGAATCATAGAATTTAGAGGCAGAAAGGTCTATGTTGAGATCAATTAGTGTTACTTTTTTTTTTCTTAAGGAATAGCTACGGTTTCTGTCAAGTATAGGAATAATGAATCAGTGATTAAAAACCATGCGGCTTAACTATTAAAGATATAAGTCAACTGCTATCCTTTCATATGCAAATACATGAAGGATTCATTATTTTTGGAGAAAGGAGATTCCTGGTGTGGGACTTCATTCAATTAGTGCAGGTGACAGATCACAGACTGTGAATTAGGAGGGGCTCAATGCTGCTAAGTGTCAGGATGGGATTTGAACTCATTTCTTCCTGGTGTGCTCCCATCATGTAGCTGCTCATAATTACCCAACTTTTGTAAGACATTTTAAAGTTGCCATTTTATCTCCAAATTGTAATAGTAGCCTCAAAAGACACTTTCCCTTTCCTGCTTTTAGCTACTTTAAAAGCCTTGAGAAACTTCAGAGGAGCTGTGAAACTCTGGTTGAAAAGGATGATGTTTTAACTACCAGTAGTAGACTGCATCTGTTGTGCTGTCAGTTACATTTCCTGGGGAAAGAAAACTGAATTAGGAAGGTTTAACATTAGCCTTTACTATCTCCAGCTTCACTTGAGTAAAGAAAGAGTGCTGGAAGATTTTGGTTCAAATATCACTTCTGGTACTTGCCTTGCGTGTAATCTTTCCCTTTATGGATTTCAGTGACTGTTTCTGTAAATAAAGGGTCTTACTTAGATCAGGTGATCTTGAAGGACCTTTCCAGCACAAAATCTTTTGGCATTATTACATGGGACCAGTTGAGGAAGACAGTGTGCTAGAAATAGCTCTGCAACGAGAGTCCAGAGACAGGCATTCTGGACATAGTTATGCTACTAAGCAACCAGCTCGACGAGTTGTTCCATCTCCATTGCCTTCAATTTCCCTATTAGTAAAACAAAGCAATGATTCCATATTATATGTACAGTCCAGTCTAATTCTGCCATACTAGGAATCTGTGATTATTATTATCTTAATTAAAAGAACATTGTGGCACACTGACGTACAGCTCCATGCTTCCTTGGGACATTGAAGGTCATTCTTAGTTTTTGTTGTTTGCATCAGCAGTGAGCTCTGGTACACTTATTTGACAGTAGAAGAAACTGAGACTCAGAGAGGTTGTAATTTCTCTAGGTCTTGGTTTCTTCAACTGTTGAATAAGGAGAATGGACTAGATAATCTTAAAAAAGGTCTCTTTCATTTCTAAATCGATGACCCTATGACTTTCTACCAAGTTGAAGAGGTTTTTGAGTACAGGTTAAATAACAGGCTTTCTGGTGCGCAGGGTCCAGCCTAAATTCTGAGCGTTGCGTCTCTGGTGGTTGGTCATCAGGTGATGATTTGAGGGGCTAGGAGGTCACCATAGCTAATTAAGCTGTCCACGGAGGCGGGGCTTCTTCAACTTCTTCCGCTGGTGATCCCCTTTCTGGTTTTGGCAGCTGTCTGTTGGTGTTGCATGGCCTGAGGGCACGTGCAGCACAAAGTGTACATGCTTTGTGCTCAGAACCAAGGCTACATGGGCAAGGGTTGCCAGAAACACCTTGGATTCATTATGTGTTGAATTTTTAATTCATTTTTGGTTGCTGTAGGTTGCCAAATTTTTACTGTTGCCAGATTTTTTGGTTGCAACCCACAGTTTAAGAAGCTGTGCTGTAAGGCATGAGGCATTGACCACTGCATCTTAGGACACATACTAGATGAAGTATGTGTTCTTGAAATGTTAAGGAAATATGAAGGTAAAGGCAACTGGGTGGCATGATGGAAAGAGCACTGGACCTGGAATCAGGAAGACCTGAGTTTGAATTCTGCCTCCAACACTACAGTTGTAGGAACCTGGACAAGTCACTTGACCTTTGTCTCAGTTTCCTCAATTGCAAAATGGGAATAATAATAGCACTTGCCTCTCAGGATTGTATGAGGTTAATATGAGCTGTTTGTGTGAATTAGCAAGGGCTCTGCAAACCTTAAAGCCCTAAATAAATCCTAGATATCATCAACAGCAGCAACATCATCATCATCATCTCATATTTTCAGTTCATCTGGTTCAGTTCCTACTGTTATAGATGAGGAAACTGAGGCCCAACATGGCTTGCCCAGTGTCAGCTAGAAGTAAATGGCAGAGCTGGGATTTAAATCCAGTCCTGCCTCCAGCACAATCATAATATTCTCAAGGCCAAACAGTAATCATAATAACACATTTATACTGCATTGTAAGGTAGTTAAGGGCAAAGACTGTCCTTGTATTTTTCTTTTCCTCCTGAGAACAACAATCTGCATCCAAGTAAATCACTGTTGAATTGAAAGAATAAATGGAAAAAACCCCTTAACTTACCGCTTACCATATGTCTCCTGACCCCAAGTCCAATGTTCTTTACTATGCCAAATCTGTATGTGTATATATTATATGTGTGTGAATATACATGCACGTCATATATATGTACATGTACACATATGTGTGCAACTTTAAGTTCATTTTAATGAAATTTAATTTCTTCTAATTTTTGTTGTTGCTATTACAGCTTCATTGAAGTGAAGGTGTACTGATTGGCAACTTTATTAAAAATGTTTTCATTTTTGTATGTGTTTGAAAGAAGTGTTGGAGAAGATGATAGTGGATTGTTTGGCTCTAATTCTGTGCTTGCCTTTGTGTGGAGATTATTATGTATGATACATTCTTTAGGTCTGCTCTTAATTAGTATCAGCATTAGAAAACAGAGCCACATAATCTGCTTGGCTTTGAGTACCATCCTTCCTTGCTTGCTTCTGTATTCATTTCACATTCCCTGGAAAGGCTAGCGTCCTGATCCAACTTTGTATAGTCATCATTTGGTTTCCCTTACAAGATCAGAAGCTTCTCTGTTAGGGGAGATTTGAATAAAAGGAAACACCTGGTGCTCTGTGCCTTTTGTGTTCATTAAATGTCAAAAGTTCAGCTTGTGTCCATTTCTTAGAGTTAAGCAAGGTAAGAATACTGTGGATTCTGTGACTGTCCTTCCTTGGAATTCAGGGTAAATAGAAAACTGTTTTCCATTGGTGATACATGGTATAAGGTGATCTCTAGATACGCAGTTAAGATAGTTTTATTCCCTTTCTCTATGCATATAGTCAAAAATATTACCCTGTATTGTGATCTAAGAAAAATGCAAAACAATGTATTCTCAGATGTTGTTTTTTTGGTAATCTACAGGAACCTCCTGAAAGTGCTCTTCACCAGCATTGTAAACATTTAAGCATGGTTAAATTAGTTGGTGATGTCAGGTTTCCTCAGAAGCACTATGTTCCATTGTTCCCAAGGGCTACAGGTTTCTTGAATTTGTGTTAAAGCAGATACTTATGTGCTCTTGAAAGTTAACATTTCTAGCAGAACTGAGAAGGATTCTTTATTATGTGAACTTAGATTTGGGGGAAGGGCACTGATTCTTCCCTTTTGCCTATTCTACTGTTTTAGTCACCCTTAGTATATTTAGTTTGCTTGGAGTTATGGTAAAGGGGTGCCATGGTCGGAGGGAGTGAGGGATATGCTGGAAAGAAACCCAGATTTAGAGACCTGACTTTGGATTCCAATTCTGCCACTAAACTGGTTATTTTTAACTTGTGGCAACTGACTTAATTCTCTGGGCCTTAATTTTGTCATCCATAAAATAAGTAGATCTCTATAGTCTTCCCAACTTGAATGTTCCATGAATCTTTTATAAACTAAAAAGATGTGATGGAGATTCCTATTCCTTTTTCATCTTAATACAAAATGCAGTATCTTACAGCACTCGCTATGCTTCTGATTAGTAGCTAAAATAGTGACAAAGAAGCCTGGAAATAATGATACCTGTTTGCTAGAATCACTTTCCTCATCTGTAAAACAGGGCCATTGGCCCCATGAATCAGATTCCTTGAATCTCTAGCTCCTTAGTTCTTATTAAGTAAAACCTGATTGTCTTCTCCTCCTAGAACTGTTTTTCTTTCCCATCCTTCCTTTGTCTCAATTCTCTACTCATTTCTATTTCTTCCCCTCAGCCAGAGCACACATCTGCAGGACCTTTTTGCTCTATCCATCAGGGGAGAAAGTATGTGTGTGACCAGTAGATGGGCATGACAGGAAGAGTGATTTCTACAGTAACCAGTGTAAGGGAACACACTGACTGAGATCATAACCATTTTCCCTAGTGGGCTCAAGTACAAAATGCTTTTTGTAAAATAAGGTGTCACTGGACTAGACATGAAAGTGTCATTTGGCCCTGGATAAAATCCCTGGGAGTGCTAGTTGAATCCTGCCAGGCAGAATCCAACAATCCAGTCACAGAGCTGTTAATGAAGTCTCGTTTATTTCTGACATTTCACTTGTTCAGGTCTCGCTTTCTCTTGTATGATTAGAGGGCTGTTATCCTTAGGAGATGAGAGGCAGCCTTGACATAGTGGATAAATGACTGGCCCAGGAATGAGCAAGGCCTGGGTTCAAGTCCTATCTCTGACATCTCCTCAGATCATGGGCAGATCACTTAATCTGCTAGTGCCCCATGCATGGCCTCATCAATTACAGGGGTGTTGCCAGTCTGCTTCTATGAAAGGAGGCCTTTAATACCAATGAAAAAACAGTTCCAGAATGACAGGAAAAGAGGATTCTAGGGAGGGAGGGATGAGATATAGAATGGGAAAGGAGAAAGGGACAAAAAGCAAGGGAAAGCCGGAACTACATGAGGAAGGAGAGTAGATTGTTTAAAGGCCCATCAGAGCATTCTTAGGCGCCTGATAGTTGATGATATATGTTCCTTCCCCTTCCATTTGTATGACTGACCAGTCTAAATCTCTTAGATATTGTTACCACAAGTGTTTGCCTGGCGGTTTGCTGTTTATTTTGAGTACTTTATGGTCCATTTCAGTTAAAATTAGATCCATAGCTTCTCAGGGGCATACTGGGAAAAAATCCTGCCCCTGAATGTTCTTAGAATATTAGAACTCCAGCATTTAAAGGGAACAGTAGTGGTCATATAGTCAGACCTCTCATATCTTTGTATGTCTCCCAGTATCACACATAGTGGGGATGTGCTGAAGCTAGCTAGTTTATACCTGCTTGAGCTAATTGTTAAATATTTAGTGTGAGCATTTACACCTCAGAAAATGGCAAATGCCACAAACCAGGACTTACTGTTTTCTTGGTTATCTAGACTTAAGAAAGCATTGAGAAAATGTTAATAATATAGATCAAATGTAAAGGTGTGTCATATAGACATTAAGATAAAAAGAGCTGCTTGTTGGAGGCAGCTAGGCGGCACATGGATAGAGCCAGTCGTGGAATCAGGAGAGCCTGAGTTCAAATTTGGTCATGGATACTAGCAGTATGACCCTGGGCAACTTGATTAACACGCGTAGCCTCAACAGCAGCAACAACAACAACAAAGCTGGTTGTTGAACATTTGCTAGTATGTTCCTGCACCTTAAATATTTACTAAATGAATGACTTTTACAGATGTGGAAACTGAGGTTCAGAGAGGTTATGTTGAAAAGCCAGGAATATGAAGGGAATAATTCTGTTGTGCTCTGTCCTGGTCAGATCAGGTCTACAGTGTTGCATTCACCAAAGAAAGGACAATTGTTAAGTTAGAACAGGTATGGAAGAAGACATGTGATAATGATGAAAGGACTCTGAAGATAAGTTAGAGGAAATGGAGAAAGGCTTGGAGAATGGAAGACTCATTAGAAATGGGAGATGGCACAAAATAGCTCTCTTTAATTGTTTGAAGATCTATGCTTTGGAAGATGTGTTAAATTAGTTCTTTTGGGTCCCAGAGGGCAGAATTAGAAGCAGTGGGTAGAAACTGCAGAAGGGCATGGTTGGGCTTGATATTGGGAAAGACTTCCAAATTGCTAGAGTAATTTAAAAGGAAAATGGGCATCCTCAAGAGGAGGGCTTTAGAAGAAATCTGAACAGCCACATGGCAGGGATGTTGTAACTGGAATGTTTTTTTTTCAGGCTTGTCTTTAGATAGATGATCTTTAGAGATTATTTCCAACGCTGAAATGGTTGATTCTGGGAATCCAGGACTACTGAGGCCCAGTCTGGTTCTGTTTTCCTTGTATAGGCACTGTTGATAACATGTATCTTAATGATGAGCATTTTCCACTTTTTGCAACGTGTTGATACTTTCTTTAAAGGGGGTGTGGTGGGAGACAATCTCCTAGGTTTTTTGTTTTTCTCTGACCATCTTTTCAGAAATTGAGTTTTCTGCCTCAATATCTGGGGAGAAAAATAAGGATTCTTCTTTTAGATTCCCAATATGTGCTTTGTTTTGGGGGAGAATTCTAAAGGTCTGAAGGTATACAAATGTTTTTCTTCCCAGGGAAAGGAGATGAACAAAATGCCAGGAGAAAGGGAATACGTTTAGGCCAATTGATTGACTTTCGGAGAGACCGCCACACTTCAGTGGTTTTTCAGCTTTTGTGCTTAGTAGTCAAGGTGATACATAGAACTTATTTCTTGGAAATAACCACAGTGCCTGGAACTTAGAAGCAGAACCTACATTTGTGAAGTATTTGTGGTTGTGATTTCTTCTCTGAAACAAGAAAAACCTTATCTTGTTTACTGATTGTATTTTGTAAAGCTGCTTCCTCCCCAGTTAATTCACCAAACATTCATCCAGTACTTGGTATGTGCCAGACACTGTGACTGGCACAGCAGGAACAATCTGGCTTCTACTCCTCATTCCCCCTCCTCCCCTTCCACCACCATTGGGGCTGTTCTTGACAAGATCTTGAGTGACCAATCGATGCCCAAATCTAGTTGCTTTTTCTTTGACCTTATCTTCCTTGTTCTCTTGGTAGCTTTTGACCCCATTCATCCACTCTCACTCTCTTGGTGATTTCATCTCCCTTGGCTTCTTCAATGCTGTTTCCTATTGTTCATTCTGTCCAATCCCTCCTCCGTCTCCTCTCCCTGGTCTTTGTCTATGTTTTTTTTTTTCCCCAGCAGTGACTGAATTTGAATTAGGTTATAAACTCATTTATATAACTATGTTTTGATGTCCCAAGCTAATTTGATGAGTAATCTTTTTGCTTTAAGCATTTTTTCTTAATTTCCCCTGCTTCTTTATTTGTTCTAGTCATGTATTTCTTTTGACCTCTTCCCCTTTTGGTGTGCTAGCCCCCAGATAATCTGGATTGTCTTTCAAATGAATGGGAAAACTGTTTCCAGTGAGTGGATTCTAATATTCTTGTTGTTCTGTCAAAGAAGAAAAAATAATTGTTTCCTACAATTCCAGTGTAAATTCTTGAGAGCAGTTTTAGCTTTTGGATGAAGAAAAGTCTTTGACAAAGTATAGTTTGGAGACACTAGTCACTGAGTTCCCCAACTCTACTTGGGAACATACATTTAGAGCTGGAAGACATTTCAGAGGTCACCAATTTCAACTCCTTTATTTTACAAATGAGGAAACTGAGACTTCAAAGGATTAAAAGACTTGCCCAAGGTCACACACAGTTAGCATTCCAGCAGAGGTCCTCCAACACCTGTGCTCTTAACACTGTGCCCCGAAGGACTGATGCTTCTTTCTCCAATGAGTCCTATCCAGTCTGGGAGTCTATGGAATTCTATAATTCCAGGTTACATTGTCTGTTACTATGACTTAGCAAGCTCCTGGGGTAGAAGGGAAACATTTTCCAATGACATGCAAATTGCTGGTGGACAGATGTCCTCAGTGTCTGTCATTCAAGTATGTATGTATGTATGTATGTATGTATGCATGTGTTGTGTGTGTATTTTTCATATTCCCCTTCCCTACCTCTTCTCCAAGAACCCAAACTGAAGCCTGAAAAGTTTACTATAACAAGAACAGATCTTTCTTTTCCTTCCTTCCTTCCTTCCTTCCTTCCTTCCTTCCTTCCTTCCTTCCTTCCTTCCTTCCTTCCTTCCTTCCTTCCTTCCTTCCTTTCTTCCTTCCTTCTTTCCTTCCTTCCTTTCTTCCTTCCTTCTTTCCTTCCTTCCTTCCTTCCTTCGTTCCTTCCTTCTTTCCTTCCTTCCTTCCTTCCTTCCTTCCTTCTTTCTATCCTCTCTCTTTTTCCTTTCTTTCTTTTTTAAGGATAACTATATGATAAACTTAATCAGTAGGAGACCTGACAATTATTAGAATATTAATTCTCAGTTTTACAGTGTTGTTCATGTGTTCTCATTTTGTTTCTTTAAAGATTTGAACATGGAATTCAACCCTTCAGACCACCCTCGGGCCAGCACAATATTCCTCAGTAAATCTCAGACCGACGGTAAGCCATTATTTATGTGTCTCTTTCCCCTTCTAAATGGCATTGTAGGCAGTTGGCCTTTATTTAAGTTTTGCAAGGTCGCACAGTAACTTCCAGAGTCTCTGTTGTATTGGCTGGAGTGTCCTTGATGTTTGCTGATGTTTGTTTCCAGGACCCTGTCTAGAGAAGGGGGATCTTTAAGTAAATGATAACCCTAGCTCCTCCTTCTCGGAAGAAGTGTTCTTCCAGTCCTTCCACACTGTAGAGGTGCATGTTCCAATCCATATTCTTCTGATGTTTCTCAGAAATTTGTTCCTTTTTGTTGGCAGTAGCTTCCTTCTCTTAAGAAATGTGCTACATCTGGCTTAGGTCTAACGACAACATTATGCAGACTTCAGGTAAAAAGAAACAAAATGCTACAAACAAGCAAAGCTATCCTCAACTGCTCCTTAGTTTATACTGTTCAGCTATAGGAGGAGAAATTCCCTTGTTGCAGAACAGTAACAATAATAAAGCAATGATTATTACTAGCATCTATAATATAGATAGACTCTAAAGAGTACTTTAAGGTTTGCAAAGCACTATATGTGTGTGTGTGTGTGTGTGTGTATAAATATATGTGTATACACACACAATCCTATTTGTTCCTTACAACAGCCCTGGGAGGTAGGTGCTATTATTATCCCCATGTACAGATAAGGAAACAGACATTCAGAGGTTAAATGACTTGCCCAGGATTACACAACACTTTAAGTGTCTAAGGCCAGATTTGAACTCACATTTTCTTGACTCCAGGTCAAACCCTCTATCTCTATCCACTGTGCCTCCTAGCTGTCCAGCTCCTAAGAAAATCCACCACAGAAGCCATCTTGTTTATCTTAACCCATTGGTCCTTGTTCCTTTCTAGTTTTCTCTCTCTCTGCCCATCTCACTGCTCTACTAGCCCTGTGCTTTATGGGCGGGGGAGGTGGGGGGAAGAAACTGACATAATAAAATGAGATAGAAATGGGCTTGTTAAATTGATCAGATAACAGAAAGAATGGGAATTAGCAAGGGAAACTTGTTAGGGGAGACAGCTAATACATTGGATTGAAGCACATGAATCTTCAAGAGACTCCTTCTGAGACTCCTCTCTGACTAAATAAACTGGGAAAATCTTTGTGCACTGAACCTGTTTAGGGGAGAGCCTAAATACATTTCAGATTTGACCTTTAATCTAAAGGATTAAAGTTATTTGCAAGAGTGGATTATTTTTTCATTGTTAGGTAGTGATGCTGTATGTGATTTCTTTGTGAAGGGATGTGAATTGTTCTGTTAATTTATTGTTCATGACCTCTATCCAGACAGATCACTTTCTTGATCTGATATGGTTTAATTTCAGTACTTTTAAGAATTCATGAATGCATTTGGCGAGGCTGATCTCTCTGATGCAGATTGTAACTCCCTTTGTCTAGACCTCATTTGGTAGCCTTCATGAGAAGACATGGCCCAAAATATTAATTACTTTGTGATCAGCCATCCAGTGGTGCATCTCTATGAGCTTATCCAGGTTAATCCTCAAATAAAATAAACGGTCTGGTGATAGCCCCAAACTTTCCAGCTTGATAGAACTGTACAGAATTTTTTGTTCCACTGGTATTAGATGTCTAGACTCCAAGATTTGACCCAGAGTCTACTAAGCCCTAGAGGACTTAACCCTTTTAGGATTGGACACCTGCCCTAGGGAGTGCTTGCTGACTGGTGGCTCCCTCAGTGGGTCCATTGCACCTAGGACTGGCTCTAACTGTACTTCATTCCCTGACTACTTCACTGGCTACCATGTTACCATTCTCCTCTCCCCCAACCTTTCTTCCTTTGCAGGTTTGGAAGTACAGTCAATGAACTCTCTAAGTGTCCCTGGAAAGGGTTTGTCAATATGCTCCTCTATGGTGCTACTCGCTATTCCTCCGATTTTTCACTTCCTGGCCACCTATGTATATTCTCTCCCCTATTAGAATGTAAGCTCTTTGAGAGTGGGACTGTATTTGTTTTTGTATTTCTGTATCCTGTTCTCAGCACTGTGCTCATTGTATAGTGAACACTCAATAGATTCTTGTTCATTTATTCATTCTTATCCTTATGAGGTACCTCAAGGAGGACTTTGAACCTAAGATGGTTCATTTTGTTCATGACAAATGAGAGTGTACTGAGAGCTTGAAAGAAATCATTATGATCCTGAAAGAAAATGAACACATTCTGCCTGTTCTTTTTGTCCAATTTTTCATTTGGTTTTCAGGGGAAACTGTACTTGTGAAGAAACTTTAAGTCTTATGTGATGGAGGATGCTTTTATTTTCTTGCTCTAGTGAAATTGGAGCTGTCAGAAGATTTGGGATGGCCAAGGGAGAGAAAGGATGGCTGGGAAGTTAGGGCTAGTGAAAAATGTGAAAGATAAAAGAAATCTATATAAACCTTATGAGTTCCATTTGTGAAAAATAGTGGCAAAGTTTACTTAACTTCATTGTGTTTGACTTTTGCTCTGGGGTGCAAGTAGGGTTTTGCTGGTAAATGTTAACGACCAGCTACTGGGGGAAAAATGTTTATGACACAGGTTTAATCTGCATTCTTTTAAAAAAATGTAATAATATTTTATTTTCCCCAATTACATTTAAAATAATTTAAAATATATTTTTTTAAAGTTCTGAGTTCTAAATTCTATTTCTTCCTCCCCTCCCTCTGCTTCCTTACCTCAAGTGAAAGAATGGTAGAGATCATATCTTATTCTTGAGAACTCCCAGGTTCATAATGTGAGTATGACAAGCCAAGAAAGGAGTTGCATTGGGGCCTATATGGATGTCCCTTACCCAGGTTTTTTTTTTTTTGCATTGGCGAGATACAGAAATTCACCTGTAAAGTTGGGGGGGTAGGGAGGGCAGTTGAGGGTCTCAAAAGAGAACAGATCAAAAGCTGTTGACTAGATTTCATTTAGGCAGTTTTCCAGTCAAAGAATTCCTTCCATGTGTACTACTATATGCACATTGTCTCGAACTCTCTGTCCCTCTCTGTCTCCATGTTCCTTGTTGTCTGTATGCCTTTGTCTTTGTCTCTTGAATTATTCCAGGTGCAAAAGACACTTTAAACTAGGAGAGCATTTGTATCCTCAGATGATTTTATTCTCCCCAGTTTTCCTTTCAGTTGAACCTGATGTTCTTTTTTATCTTTCCTTCTCAGTGACACCCTTTCATAATTCATAATAGCTTTGTACTTTATAAGTTAATTCTTTCTTTGTCCATCCTGAGTCATCTGGAGGCAGATTTCCCTTTATGTCTACATACTGAATCTGCCCCCAGTACTCTTTTACCACGACTCAATCCTTAGTTCTCTTCAGGGGCTGCTATTGAATTCACGTGGGTTATGTCATCAGTAAACTCTCATTTCTTAAGGGCTTCCTGTGTGCCCAACATTGCGCTAAGTGGTGGTGCTACAAAGAAAGGCAAAAGACAGCCCCTGCTCTTATGGATCCCACAGTCTGATGGGGGAGACAAGATCTAGGCAGGGTTAAGTGAAGAGAACCTCAGAGGGAGGGTACTGAGATTAAGGAGGCCTGGAATTTTCTTGTAGAAACTGAAATTGTAGTTGAGACTTGAAGAAAGTCAGGAAAGAAGTCAGAGATGAGGAGGGAAAACATTCCAGACACGTGGTCAGCCAGGGAAAGTGAGAGATAGAAATGGAATGTGATTGGGACTGAGCAGGAACAGAAAAGCGAGAAGAGTGTCACTTGGGTGGAAATTCTAAGGTGTAAGAAGATTGGAAAGGTAGAGAGGAGTCAGGTTATGGATGACTTTATTTTTATTTTTTATTTTTTTGCTTTTTTTGGAGCGGGGAAGACAGGGCAGTTGAGGTTAAGTGACTTGCCCAAGGTCACACAGCTAGTAAGTGTTAAGTGTCTGAGGCCGTATTTGAACTCAGATTCTCCTGACTTCAGGGCTGGTGCTCTATTCACTGTGCCACCTGGCTGCCTCTATGGATAACTTTAAAAGACAAAATGTTATAGTGGATATTAGAAGCAATAGGGAGCCACTGACGCTTATTGAATGTAAGGTGGTGATGTGATCAGACCTTTCCCTTTAGGAAGATCAGTTAGACAGCGGAGTTGAGGATGGACTAGAGTTGAGAGAAAACTGAGGCAGGGAGTCTGCTGAGTGGGTAATTGGCAATTGTTCAGGCTGAGATGAGGATGCTCTCACCAGGATGGTGGCAGGGTTTTGAACCTCTACTCTCAGTAATAATAATATATATATAGGTTTAGTTACATATAAATAATAAATTAATAGGACTGATTTAGGTTATTATTGGGATTTTCTTGTAGTGAAGAGCTATTAAACTTCCTTTTGTCCTAGATAGCAGAAAGAGTGGTTGTGCTGGGAGGTTTTATCTCTGCATTCATAATTAGATGGGAAACTCCTGCACAACAGGACATTTAATGGCCTGTTCACCATGGTGGTTTATTTGATTAGGCCTCTTCTGCTAGATGTAATTAGTTGGATAGTTCATGCAAAGCAAGAGTGATTTTTCTCTGCAACACTTGTTATTAGAAAATAGATGTTATGACCCATTTAAAAAGAAAGACATTTCTAAGCTTTGAGTATATCTTCCTGCTTGGGCAAGGGGACTCTACTCTTTTTACTTATACCTGGGAGCACATGCTGTCATTGCTGCTGTGGGTGGGTGGGTGGGGGTGTGGGTAGGGGAGAGCTGAAGTTGCCCAAGACTTTTTATATCCCTTGACTCTGTTTTTCCCATCATTTCTGGTGTTAGACTTGTACTATTGAATAAAAAGTTTGGGTTATTTTAACAATTATGTCGAGGATAGTGCTAATGAGAGGCATCGTGGAGTCAGTCCTTGAACAAGAGTTTAAGCAGATTATGTTGGATGGAGAGCCCTCCCTGGATAGGAAGACCCAGGGTCCAGTCCTGCTGTAACACCCTGGGCTAGAGGTGGGGAACCTGTGGGCCCTTTAGGTCCTCAAGTGGAACCCTTTGAAGCTAAACTTCACAGAAGTCCTTAATTAAAGGATATGTTCTGTAAAACTTGGTATTTAGCGAATGTGATACCCACAGTGGATGCTATTTCCAGGTTTGAATTGCAAGATGTAACAGACTCTCTTCTTCAAAGACAAAACCAAAATATTTCCATACCAGAAAGCCAGATCCACCATGGTAATAAGGAAGTTGGTACACATCCCTAATGGACAGAGCACTGCCATCCCCAAGCCTTCCCATTCATTAACAATACATTAACAATACACTTGGACTCAGTCAAAAGGCCACACCCAAGGACCTAGAAGGCCACACCCAAGGACCTAGAAGGCCATGTGTGGCCTCAAGGTCACAGGTTCCCTACCTCTGCCCTGGACAAATCACTTAACCTCTCAGTACTCCAGACATTTTTCTCATACTCTAAGTCGGCAAAGTAGATGCCAATCTGAATTGGCAGGAGAGAATTCTTTTTATACTAATGAGAAATAAAGTCTGAAAAAAGTTGCCTTTTTTGAATAACTAGAAGAGAATCAAACCCTGAAAGGAAGAGTAACCATATTTTAGGGGTGGTTAGGTGGTACAGTGAATAGAGCACCAGTCCTGGAGTCAGGAGGCCCTGAGTTCAAATGTCTGCCTCAGGCACTTAACACTTACTAGCCATGTGACCCTGAGCAAGTCACTTACCCCCATATGCTCTGCCTTCCCTGCTCCAAAAAGCAAAAAAAAAAAAAAAAAAAAAAAAAAAGAGTGACCACATTTCTAAAAGAGTCTTTGAAATAATTAAATGAATGAAAACTACTTATCCAGTGCATGGCATCATGGTAAAATATACCACAAATAAACATATGGACCAACTTTTTCCTAGAAGTTAAAGAAAAGTAGGATCACTTGATTTGGGAGGCGGTTCTTTGTGCTTGTTCACATTTTCCTTCCTAGCAAATGTCAAAGTTGCTGAATGGTAAATTATTAGAAAACAGTCTGTTTAAGCTTTGGCGATCAGGAATACTGCTGCACCTTGTCCATAAACCTTGTCATCATTCAGTATAACCCCATTACCTTCTCTTTATGTTCCCTTTTCTGGAATGTAACCTCTTCATCATTCCATTCCCTCCCTATGTCTCCCATGACTAGTCTGTCTCTGAGCTAAATGCTTGAGTTTAGGTCATTTCAGGTCAGATATAGCCTGGGACTTCTCCACTAGCCTAGAATCATCTTGAAGATCTAGGGATAAATAAGCATTTTAGGACCTTCACTAGGGATTTCAGATTTCATAAGGAAATACAGGATCCTGCATCAAAGGTCAGAATCCCACCTCTTTGCCACTAAGTAGGCACTAATTTAGTGCTTATCTATTAAAATCAGTCAATTAGAAAACTTGGCTAATTTTCATCCTCTAATTTTTGTGTAATTAGTGATAAAATTTCCTATTTGCAGTTGGCAAAGCTCTTTTATTGACTCCAAGCTTCCCATGAAAAAGTCCCATCTTATCAAAACTGACATTTTATCAGTGTTGCTATATGGCAGTGAGGTCTAGACTCCCACTGCCTCTGAAGAAGTGAAAAGGAGCATCACACAGAGGAGATTGGTGGATATGAGCAGGTTGCACCATATAACCAAAGAGGGAATATCCGAGAAGAACAGGGGTAAAGGATATCATTCAGCAATTGTATAACACAAAGAGAAGGTGGGCTGGTCCCATGGCAGGAGTGAGGGATGACAGGTGGATGACCATAGTGCTCCTGAAGTGGAACCCTTATGATAACTAGAGAAAGTGAGGAAGATCTCAGGCACACCATGTGGGCCCCCTGCGGTGAACTTTTGGGGAGAATCTGGATGAGAGCCATTCAGGATGGGTTATACTGTGCACCACTGGAGGCAACTCTCAAATCATTGAGATCACAGATCCCTTGAGTATTTAAATAGTGATAAAATGACTTCCTTTGTTTTAAAAAGATTTGATAGTATCACCACCATCCCTCCCCCAAAGGTCATGGTCACATCCTGTGAGTAGATTTTTGGGGAAGATTATGGGAGAGGAGGAGAAAATACTAGCAACATTTTTTACTCTAGAGTTTAGAAGAACCTGGGCTAGGTAAGGTACAAAAATGATGCAAATATGTAGGAAACTTTAAGCACATAGTAGTTATGCTTAGTTAGAGATAAAGTTTCCTATTTGCAATTGGCAAAGCTCTTTTATTGACTCCAAGTTTCCCATGAAAACAAAGTTTGATTTTATCAAAAGTTAATGATAAAATTTCCAGTCCTGCTATATCACCCTGGGCAAGGTGGGGAAGCTGTGACCTCAAGGTCACATGTGGTTCTCTAGATCCTCAAGTGGGACCCTTTGACTGAATCTAAGCTTCACAGAAGAAATCTCAATAAAAGGATTTGTTCTATAAAATTTGGACTCAATCACCAATACACCCAAGGACCTAGAAGACCAAGTCTCACCAAGTGTCAACAGGAGTAAAGGGGTGAGGTTCTGATTGGGGAACAGGCATTCAACATGTGTAGAGGAATCAAGTAGTGCTTCTGCCATCAGTCACTTATTTCCAACCTTTCAGTCATCTTAATGGTCAGGAAATGTTCCTTTGATAACCTGTATAGGAGGTCTGAATCCTTTCCCAGCCCTGACTAACACAAACTAGCTTTGTGTTCTTGGGCGAGTCACAACCTCTTTAAATCTTTTACTTAAACTGACAACCTCCAAAGTCCCTTTTGACTAAAATGGTTTATTTTTCTGTGGTTCTTCAGTTCTGCTTAGGGTTGGCCTACCGAGAGCCTCAGGTGTTTTATTTAATTTCTCCTGGAAAGAAAATCCACAACCATGAACAGATAGTTACTGGAAACATCTGTTCTGTTCTGAAAGTCATTTGGTGGTTGTTTTCATTTTGAGCTCACTTAAGGCTGTAGTAAAATACTAAAGAATGGGAGATGATATTTTGCAGGTGTGTTGAATGTCTTGGAACTCCCGGTAGGTTTTCCTTGGGAATTAAGGATGTCGGTGTCTCCATAATATTTTTTTAAATGAAGACTAATTAAATTCTTCAGGATTCTGAACTGTTGACTGAGAGCACTCAGTGTAGTTGTTCCTCTTTTCCATTTTTAAAGTAGTGGTTAGAGATCTTATATTTTGTTGCCTTATTTCTTGTGCAAATTCTAAACTTGCACCTGCATGTGCTTCATCAAACCCCCACTGAAAAAGAAGCTCTTCCTCACAGTCCTCCAGCTGGAAAATACACACCTCCAGGACTCTTTCTCTTCTGACTCACTAAAATAGGTAGACTGTTGGTCGCATGCATTCTTGGAGCTTGTATTGATTCTCATTGTGAACTGATTGTCAGTTTTTCAGTGTGAACATTTACACTTCAGAAACTGGTAAATGCTACCAAGAAATTGAATTAGTGTATTGCTGATGGTCTACTCTTGATTTAAGAATGTGCTGGAGAAAATGTTAATGCTGATTAAACTTAAAAATGAGTCATGATTTTTTTCCCCCTGGGAGATCTGGTTGTTAAACTTTTACCAGCACATGCTCCTATTTCTGTGTGTGTCTATGTCTACCTGTGATCCATCCAGTATGGCACCAGTATTGCTACTGATTTAGTTACTTTCATGACTGACCCAAAGTGAGGGATGGAAAAGTGGCAAGAAGGGCAAAGATGGAGCCTTGTGTAGTCCTATCTCACCTTAATCCCTCTTTTTAGCCCTTTTCTTCCCAAACTACACAGAATAGGAGGTGATGTCATAATGATCAATCACTTTACTTTTCGCATCTGCTTCCTTTTGCCATTGATTTCCTGATCTCAGTACAACACAAAGAAAAACACATATTGCTTGTTGTTTTCCCTAGATTGTAGTGGGTTTGTTTTTTTTTTTGGCTTTCTCTGGATGCCCTTTCAGGTTGCTCACCTACCTCCTTACAGTAGGAGCATCTTATGAGTCATGCTGGTTATTGAGCTTTAGTCAGTTGGGTGCTTATAATATAGTAAATTGGATCAAAAGACTGTCTTTTTCAGCTTTAGGCCCCTCAGGGTGTTGTCCTTTGATGAGGACTTTTCTAGGATTTAGTTTCTCAACTCTATAAGTTTGGAACCTCATTAATTCATATAGAATTTATTATAATTTTCTAAAAGTAGCTCACGTAGTCTCAAATTGGATAAGATTAATCTGTATCATAATGTTAGTTTATTCATTTTCATTGGGTAATACCACTCTATAGTGACCAGATATTCTTGTTACCCATCAAGGGCTTTTCTTACTTGCCATTAAGTCAAATTTATAATTAAGTTGCTTGGTGAGGATTAGTGCTTTATGGAAACAATCAGGTAGAACCTGGTGAGCTCCCTTTATCCCACTGTTGAGTTTTCTTTTCTAGTGAGCAAATATTTGTACCTAGCAGGTAGGGTCATTTCCCTGACACCATGCCACCTAAAAATTTCTTCCAATTAGTTGGGTAGAAACTATTGCCTAAACATTATTTTCTTTGTCTTTGTTGATACTGAAGAATTACTGACATTTATTATTCTCCATCCTAATTTTTCCAAACTTCAGGGTGGTCATCACTTTATTTTTTTGGTAGTTTTCACTACAACATTTCATTATTTTATAAGAAGAATTTGTGTGGGAGATGTCCCATAGACAGGTATTCCCATCCATGATGATGGATTTTTGTTCATTTCAGTGGAGCAGGATATTGCTCCTCTGACTTTATTATTTATCCCTCCTCTACACCTACCTCAATTATATCTTGTCCTAGAATTGGGGAGGCCGTTGATATCCCCTCCCCACTCACCACCCCCTTTTTTTTCACCTTGTGGGCTTCTGTCTACTGATTTTAGTTTTCTATTATGAGACTATTTACTCTGAGTCTGCCCTTTCCTCATTTCCAGGCAGAGGAGGGCAAAAGGCTTTTGCACATATTCTTGGGGTACATGACAACCACAGTGATGGGGGAGAGGCAGGGTTTGGTTGTGATTACATTTGCCAGATGCAGAATGATGAATCTGGAACATTTACTGAACGGATGCCTTTATTTTTGGGAATCATGCAAAGGATCTTGGGCTTATAGGTCTAGAGCTGGAAAGGATCTTGATGGCTATGTAAGCCTTCCTTTGTAGTTGAGCACGCTGAGGCACAGAGAGGCTGAAGTCACGTAGAGAGGAAGAGACAAGCAGGATTCAGAATCAGGTCCTCTAACTCCAGAGCCCATGCTCGCATAAGAGATGCTGTGAGAGCCCAATGAGATTCAAACCCAAGTGGCCCAGTAGAAGTACTCCAGGCTTAGAATGACCCGTGGGAAGTGAAAAACATCTGAATTCAGTTTGCACTTTGTGCTTTCTTTGACCCCAGCCTATTTTGTATTCCATAATAAATGTTTCTAATCTAGTCTGTATTATTAGATAGAGGGTGTGTGTGTGTGTGTGTGTGTGTGTGTGTGTACTTTGTTCCATCTCCATTGCTAGTCTGGCCCTTTGGTTTGCTTTTGCAAAGCCACACCCAAATGTATATCATCTAAAATGTTCTTGGTATCATGCAGCCCAGAAGTTATTCATGGACATATAGCCAGCTCACTTCAGAGCAAAGGCCTGTATTCAAGTTTCAGAGGTTCTGTTTTGAAAGCCCTCATTTGACTTCCTTCCACAGGACCATGCAGAGAAACTTGCCAGAGCTGCCCAGCCTGGTACCTTAAACATATATTACATATCTGATAAATGTTTGTTGATTGAATTAATTCATTGCGGCATGGTGGATAAAATGCTGATTTTGAAGACAGTGGACTGGAGTTCAGACCTCAGACCTGCTTCTTCCTACCACTGTGATGTGTAGGTCACTTCATACCTCTCTGGGTCTCATTTTTTCTCATTTATAAAATTAAGAAGTTAGACTAAGTCAGTGGTGTCAAATTCAAATAAAAACCACTAAAGCATTCATAAGGATTCCTGAAGGGCATAGTGACTTAGAAAGCCACATATTAATATTATCTATGTTCTTTTGAATTTGTATTTATTTTGTTAAATATCTCCCAGTTACATTTTAATCTGGTTCTGGCTGCACTCTGGACTGTTGTGCACTAATATGGGTTTGATCTCTCTGGACCAGATAACCTCTGAAGTTCCTTCCAACTCACCATCTATGATCCTGACATATGACTTGCATTCCTTTGGAAGGATGTGTAGGCAATAGTTTCTACCCCACTAATTGGAAGACATTTTTAGATGACATGGTATCAGGGAAATGGCGCTAGATCTTCAATTGGGTAACCTTGCTTTCTAGTCCCAGTCCTGCCCTTGACTTGGGCAAATCCTTTTGCTTTCTCTGAGTAGTAGTTTTCTCACTTATAAAATTAGTATGTGGTATCAGGTGATCTCTGTTGCTTTTTTCTAGATATAAAATCCCACGGTCCTTTCCCCCCCTTCTTGTATAGGTAGTTCCCCTTTTCAAGACAATGTAATATTGGTTTGATTGATTCTGGGGATGGGACAAGGGTGAAAGGGTAACAAAGGGACAAAAGTAACCCACTCTGTTTTGGGGTCAGATTTATGTGGTCTATATTAGGGCAGATCCCCGATTATTCTTGTGTGTGTGTGTGTGTGTGCATCCATTTGGCAGTCTGGTGAAGCCTATGGGCCCTTTTTAGAATAATGTTTTAAAAATATGCACGAAATAAAATAAATAGGATTACAAAGGAAGCTAACAATAAGTACAGTTCTCAAAATATTTTTTTAGACCCTAATTTAATAAGACTTGGACTAGATAATTCCAAAGGACCCTTCCTGTTCTCAATTCTGCATAATTTCTACCCTCAAGGGGTTTTTAGTCTCTAGGAATTGTGATTTAGAGCCAGAAGGCATTTAGCAATGACTAGTTTAGCTCCTCATTTTAACAGATCAAGAAATTGACTTTCTGTGGAGTTAGTGCCTTGCCCACAGTTACGTAGATAGCAAGAAGCAGAGGTGATACCTAACTCCAAATGAAGTGTTCTTTTCACTATTTGGAAGGCTACCATTTGATCTGTGTGTGGTTTGTTTTTTAAAGTGCCTAATACTTTTTTGAGAGTTCCACTGCTATGATTAAATCTACTACTACTATCAATTTAAAATCCACTTTGTATTTTTAAAGAATATCATAACATATTGTAAACTGAATGTGAGACAAGAGACATCCAACACACTCCTTCCATAAAACAAAAACAAAACATGATTTTTAAGACTATAAATAATCATCTTCTAAGAAGGGAAATGTGACTGTTAATGTGTTCAGTTCTTCAGGAACTCTGAAAACAGCAGATATTTTGGCAGATGAGTTAATATTAATCTAAGGATGTAGAAAGTTTAAGAAAATTAAAATCTCTCATTACAAATAACTTCACATCTCCCTTCTATATAATAAAACACAGCAGCTAAAACACTAGACTTTTCAGTGCTGATTAATCAATGGTTTCTTTATTTGATTTCTCTTTGGAGAGAGTGGTAGAAACAGAGACAAAGAGAGGGAGACATTCTGTCTTTGAGGAGGATACTTTTGACATTGCTTGTTGGGTAATAAGTCAGTAAAAATTTGTGTGGTGGATCAAGACTAGGGGAAAAGAAAAAGGAGAAAAATGTACATTCAGAGCATTATAGATACATCCTTATTCTTAATTAACTCAGACTTAAAAAAAAAGCTTTTTTGGTGGGACTAGTTGCAAGCTGGGTCATTCTCCCACATTATTATTATTTATTATTTTACTGTTAGTCCTTAATTTTTTCTTACAGTATATACAGGTGTCCTTACAGTAAATCATACTATTTAATACAGTGGTGCAAGAGGGTTAAGTGCCCTGACACCTGTTAATTGGTAGATCGATTTGTAGAATTTCTGAAAAGCCCTTCACATATACTGTGAGAAAGGTCAAGGGTTGTTCTATAGGATACTTTTGACCATCTGTAAAGCCAAGCAGCTTTCCAGAGGACTGTTGCTGTGAACAACTTTCAGAGTTCTGATTACATAATATAGTGAACACTATTTATTCAGTGACAAATCAAAGCAAAACATTCATAGAAAATCAAGGCACAGCACTCAGAATATTACAACTTACCACAGAAAATCAAAATACAGTGTTCACATCAATTTATCACTAAAATGGTCACATAGTTTTCACCAAAGTACAGTCTTTTAGTAACTCAATCAAAGTGACACAAAATACAAAAGTCAAAGTATTCCACCCCTGTGGTAGTCTCAATTGGACATTAGTTTCTAGTCATAAACAAAGATTTAGTTAATCACAAAATCTTTAATTCAGTCACAAAGAACTAAAGTCAAAGTTCTCTACCCCTAGGTCACAGTAGATCATAATTTTCTCAGTCAGTACACAGTATCTAAGTGAAGTCTTCTTTCAGCTTGACTCAGGGCTAGTTCTCAGCTTCCCTGGTTCCCCTTCAATGGTCCCAGATCCTACTTGAATTCACTAAACTGTCACCTGGGTTCAAAGGCAGACAGCTCCCAGCTCCTTGTCCAGTTCTCCATGCAGTTCCTGTTCCATGCTGAAGCTCACAATGTCCAGTCCACCTTAAATCCTGGGAAGTCAAGGCTTAACAAAGCCACAAAGTACTGACACCACTGTCATGCTTCCTCTGGCAGCTCAGACTGGCCCTTGGGAAATCCTCAGCAGCCCCAACTGGCCTTCAGAAGTCCTCAGTAGCTCATCTGGCCTTCAGAAGTCCTCAGTAGCTCATCTGACCTTCAGAAGTCCTCAGTAGCTTAGCTGGCCTTCAGAAGAAGCTCTGACACGACAGGTTCCCAGGAAATGCTGACTTTCCCAAATGGGGTTTTTCCTTATATACAGTATTGCTCCTCCCTATTCAGCCCCTTCCTGTCATGTCAGCAGCAGGGGTTTCCTGTTCAGCCCTTTCCTGTTACATCAACAACAGGGGTTCATACTTTCTGTTTCTTTAATAGAGGCTTAATTTGAAATGGTGCTAAGTACCTGTCAGCTTAGCAATACAAAGGGGTCTTCAGATTTCATTACCATTACACCATCCTTCAGTACAGAGGATACCTGAACCTTCCTAAGAGGGCACTCAGATGACAAACTTATCTGTCTCTCTCCTTTAAACAATGGGGACCTACTAAGCTATGCTGGTCTTAGCCTGCGCAATTCATTAATTAGTTTGTGTGAGTTGTCTAAGTGAAATATCAGATGAGCCCATGTCTCTCATTCTCTAGGAGAATGGTACTTGGTAAAATTAAAAGTAAAAGTTTCCTGTAGGATAGTAGTTGTCATACTTTTTGGTCTCAGAATCCCATTATGTTTTTAAAAATTATTGAGGACCCCAAAGAGTTTTTGTTTGTTTGGATTACATGCATCTATAAGTTATGTAATATACCTAATATATAATATGATACATTAATCTAAAAGTATGTAATATATAATAATCCTGAAATTTATATAAATTTCATTTGTTTAAATTAACAATAAAACACTATAAGTATCTTGTTAATGAAAAATAAATGTTTTTCTGAACAAAACTTAGTGAGAACAGTGCTTGTTTTGCTTATTTTTGCAAATCTCTTTAATGTCTGGCTTAATGGAAGATAGCTGGATTCTTATCTCTGCTTCTGCATTCAGTCTCTTGCAATAGCTTGTTTTGCTTGAAGTATATGAAGAAAAACCTGACCTCACACAAGTATGTAGTTGGAAAAGGGAGGAATATTTTAATAAGCAAGGAACATTTTAGTTTTGAGCTCACAGATCTCCTGAAAGACTCTTAGGTACTCCCAGGGATGAGGACTGAACTTTGTGAACCTTTTCTGTAGGACATTACATGATTTTATTGTGTTTTGTGGGGTGAATGCTTATTTATTTTATTCATTTCGTCTCAGCTTGCAATTTCATAAGTGTAGGGAGTAGCCCAGCAAGGAAATTCTGCCTTCCCATGTAGATCAGCAACTCATTTGTAATTTATAGGTTTAGAGATTTATGACAGCTAATAAATTTTCAAGATAAGATTCAAACTCGGGTCTTTTTGACTCAGAACTGTACTGCAACATGTAACTGCCAACCCATTTTTGTGTAGGTAGGAAACACACTCTGAGTTGCATCCAGGAATTGATGTGATGATTTGTTACATGCACCTTCCCTTTGCCTTTGTCTTTCTCTTACTCAGAACTATATATCTCCCTCTGTCTACACACACACACACACACACACACACACACACACACACACATTACAGAATTGAAGAGTTTTAAGGTTTTAGTGGTTATCTGATCCAACCCACCATACATGAAAGTAGTCTTCTACTTTCTACTAACATACTGGGCAAGTGGGTGGTCCAGTTGCTTGAGGATATCAATGGAGGGAGATGATGGAGAAGTCACTATAAGGCATCCCATTTCACTGGTTATTAGGAAGATTTTCCTGATCCCAAGCATAAATCGGTATCTTTTCAACTCCCATCCATTATAATCTACCCAGTCTGCTCTCTGGGGCCAAACAGAACAAATCTAATCCCTTCTCTTTAAATGTTTGAAGACAGACATCAGGTGTACCTTGAGTTTTCTCTTCTCTAGGCTAAATATTCTGAGTTCTTTCAACCAGTTCTTATATGACATGAACACAAGACCATTTGCCATTCTGATGGTACTCTGTTAGATACTTTCAAGCTCATCAATACCCTTCTTAAGTCATTGTACCCAGAACTGAGCACAAGACTCCAGATGAATTCTGCTGAGGGTAGAATATGGTGTGCTCTCACTTACCTGTTGTTGGAAGCTATACCTCTTTTACAGCAACCCACGAACCGGTTAGCTGTTTTGGCTGCCATAGCACATAGTAAGCTTTTGGTAAGTGTTTATTGATTGACTGACATCCCACTGCTAACTAATAGTGAGCTTATGGTCCACTAAAAGCTATAGATTCTTTTTTTTACCCCAGAACTGGCATCTAATGATGCCTCTCCCACTCTGAACTAGTAAATTATTTTGTCTTTGAATCCATGTATAAGACTTTACTTCTACCCCTATTTAGTTTCATCTTATTAGTTGAATTAAATAAGATGCTAATTGTAAAGTGCTTAGTTTATTACTGCCTGACATGCAGTAATAAGTGCTTTATAAATGTTGTGGTGGTTGTTTTTAACAAAGCCCAATGCTCCTAGTTTGTCAAGATCCTTTTGGGTCATGGTTCTGTCATCTACTATAATCACTTGTTCTGAAAGAACTTAACAATACAGGTGTGGAAAGTCAACTCAGTAAAGGTAAGCTAATCTACAAAGTACCATGTGAGGATGAACAGGAGTTCCTTCCATTCTCACACAGTCAAATTGTGTAAGGACAAATTTCTTGGAAGGCACAACCAGTACAAAGAACCAGTGTGGTTTCATCAAAAGCAGATCACGCCAGATTAAATTCATTTGTTTTTCTGATAGGATTGCTAAACTAGTAGATGAGAGGAGTGCTATGGATATGGATTACCTAGATTTTAGCAAAGCTTTTGATAAAATCTCACATTATTCATGTGGCATCTGCATGCACACTTGATGAGCATCCTGTCTTATGCTTTTATTCAAGGCACTGATAAAAATTAAATAGCCCAGGACCTAGCATAGATACCTGAGACACTCTACTGGAGACTTCCCAGCTTGATGTTAAACTTTCAACAAATACTCTCTCAGTCTGGCCATCCAACAAATTCTGGATTCATATGATTGTTTTATCTTTTAATTGATGTCCCCCATTTTTCCACATGAATAATGTGAGATTTTATCAAAAACCTTGCTAAAATCTAGGTAACCCATATCCATAGCACTCCTCTCATCTACTAGTTTAGCAATCCTATCAGAAAAGGAAATGAATTTAATCTGGCATGATCTGTTTTTGATGAAACCACACTGGTTCTTTGTACTGGTTGTGCCTTCCAGGAGACTGTCTTTGCACAATTTGACTGTGTGAGAATGGAAGGAACTCCTGTTCATCCTCACATGGTACTTTGCAGATTAGCTTACTTTAATTGAGTTGACTTTCCACACCCTTATTGTTAAGTTCCTTCAAAACATGTGATTATGTCTTATTGGTGTCTTTTATGAATAATAGATGTTCAGTTATAATCAACTGATTAATTGACTAGGATATGCTCCAGCAAGCTCGTTGGTACAAGGAGTTCCTGGAAGGGAATATACTTTTCACCAAAGCAGGGCACATTGTAGGTGCTTGATAAATGTTTACTGATTGATTGGCAGTGCCTTCTCTACAAATTATGGTCTTAGTGAGTTGCATGGTGGAGCAGTGATGTCATACTGAGGGCCCTCAGGGCCCTTAACATTCCTGAATGCCTCTGAATCAGATTAAAATGTAATTAAAGAATATTTGACAAATTAAAAATACAATAAAACAGATAGTATTACATTTTAAAACCAAGTTAGATTAGCCCCCATGACGTGAGCTTGACATCACTAGTTTAAAGCCCCAAGGAGTTAAATGGTTTGCTCAGAGCTGCATAGCCAGCACCTGAACCCAGGTCTTTCTGACTTGGAGGCAAGGTAACTCTCTGCTACTTCAGGATGCTTCTCTACAAATAAACATAGTGCAAACTGGAATATGATTAATATGTGTGAAGATTTTAAAGTGCTATGATATCAGTTTAAGCCAAAATGGTTTCCAGTTCAGGGCATCAAGGAAGGCTTTATGGAAATATGACATTTGAGTTCTGGTCTCCTCAGAAACATAGCCTGTCTTGAAAATTGGAATGTTAGAAAAGGTTCACCTTTGTCAATAGCTTTTGGTTTCCCTCTGCCACAGTTCAATTTAATTTCACCAAGTTTTTAGACTGTTTACTGCCTTTAATTCCACACAGGTCACAAAGTTGCATAAGACATTCTCCTTACGTGAAGGAATTTATAATCTAGTAAGGGAGAAGAAACAGGTACAAAAACAACTAACTTCTTTTTAATTTAGATCATATTTGGAAAATCCCGCCTTTAATTTGCAGAAACTCTCTTGTATTCCTACCGCTCCTTCCTTGGGTGAGGCGGCACCATTTTGAGACACATTGACATTTTACTAGAGGGGATGGATCACTAACAGTTTAGCAATTTGTGGTACAGCGCTGCTCAGTGGATCTCTCTATAAAAATAGGAGTGAGTCCTCTGTCCCATGAGGACGGTGAAGCAGAGAATCATGGTTTCTGTTGGCATTGTTTAAGCCTTCTGTTGTGCTAACATAGCAATAGATACAGCAAGCAACACCTATGGGGGGAGGGGTTTCAAAGTCAAGCCATTGGCTTCAGTGATCAATAATTGTCTCTACATGTATGCCCTGTATCCTGACATAGGAGTGTCATCATGCTCCTGTCATTTTTTTCATTTCCTTGGTCTGGAAAAGACCATCATCCCTATCCCTTTCTGCCCTTTAAATATGCAGCATTTCTTTCAAAAAGTCCCCCAAAGCTACCAAGTTTTTAGGAAGGGAAGATTAGCATAAATGAATAAATTAAATATTATTTAATATATAATATTATAAGTTGGCGCAGTGGGATAGAGCAATGGGCTTAGAGTCAAGAAGGCCTCACTTCAAACTTAGTATCTTTGTCACCCTGGATAAATCATTTAAACCCTTCCAGCCTCAGTTTCCTCATCTCTAAGATGAGGATAATACTATTGCTTACCTTGTAGTATTGTGGTAAAGGTCCAATGAGATGACACATGTAAAGCATTTTCCAAACCTAAAAGGACTCCATAAATGCTGTTGTTATTATCAATATTGTTATAGTGTATTTAGTTGGGATAGAAACAATCTTTGGCTAGCCACTTAGAGTTTATGAGTGCTTATAATTTTTAAATAGATGATATCCTTCATCCAGTTAACATTTTCTGCGTCTCTAGTGCCATCTTGGTTTGCTTCCACATCCATAAAGGTGTCAGCTATTGGTCTCATACACCATCTGCTTCAGAGAGTACAATCTCAGGTGAAGATTTCACCCATTAGTCAAGTACAAAGTGAAGCCTCCTCTTCAGATGGTGTTTGAGCAGTAGCAGTGAGGGAGGGGGCCATCCTGCAGAGGCTCAGCCCATCTCAGCCCTTTGCGGGAAGTGTGCTTTCTAGCCATGTAACCTTTCTATTGCATCTTTTGTTTCCACAGTGAGAGAAAAGCGTAAGAGCCTCTTCATCAACCACGTAAGTGAAACTGCCTCCTCGTATTCTTCCTGGGCAAGTGCTGACACTGTCACTCAGAGCTGAAAACCTTAATGATGATGTTTCCTGTTGGTTAAAACTTAATTGTTATGCTTTAATGCTACCTAGAAGACTGCCAGTGATTATGACATGTACTTTCTCTTGTTTTTTTTAATAACTGTCTATTCTCAGTATGCATATAGCGTACATGTTTTATTGAGATTCCAGCCTACTGCTTCTTCATGATAGAACATGTGTGAATATAAACTCCAGTGATAACACAACTTTCCAGTGAAACCCCTTTCTTTTCTTCCTCCCTTCCTCCCTCTTTTCCTTCCCTCCTTCCTTCCTTCCTTCCTTCCTTCCTTCCTTCCTTCCTTCCTTCCTTCCTTCCTTCCTTCCTTCCTTCTTCCCTTCCTCCCTTCCTAGTCTCTCTTC
>JAQQSW010000076.1:58763-129080 GCA_028646575.1 Pseudocheirus occidentalis
TCCTCTCCTGCACCTCTCTCCCCTAGAGTAGTTCTTTGTGGATCTAACAGTTTAAAGAGGGCCTTTCATTAGTAGAAGGACAAGTTCATTTTGAGAATACCCTGTTTTAAAAGGCATTCCTGGTTCTGCTGGCTCTAGCTCTGACTTGGACCAGCTCAATAGGGAGTGTTTCTTTTACGCTGCCCTTCCTTCAGGCTCAAGTGTAGCTGCAGCCAGGTACAGGTGTAGCTTGCAAGCTACGGGACTCTGGGTCCAGCTTCACTGGGATGCACCATGCTGGGGTGTTTTGGCTCCCCTAAAGCCCTCAGGAGCATAGAGGGAGCCCTGCCATCAGAGGCAAGTTGTGACCATCACCCCCATCCCTTTCTACCTTTTAAATATGCAGCATTTATTTCAAAAAGTCCCCCAAAGCTACCAGGTTTTTAGGAAGGGAACATTAATATAAATGTTTATAAATACTCTTGTGAAGAATTATGGGATGTATATTCAGCTTGAGAAAGGATTTTTCACTTTAAAGAAGGTCCTCATATTTAAACATTAGCAACTATGGTGATCTAAGCATTTCTTTACAGATTCTTAGCTACTGGGAAGATGGGAGTAGACTTTAGGGTACAGTCTTAAAAAGTAAATACCAGTAGGACCATAATAATTTTTCAAAAATCATCTCTGATGTTAGAATATAGGCTACTGGGGAATGATTTGTAAATGATTTACACATGACTGTTCATGAATATGCCTTTCTTTAAAGCAAAATATTTTTGCACAGTCAGCTCTTAATGATGGGTGCTGATAATCCCAACTCTTTGCTTCTCTTTCTCTTTTCTATTGTTGTATTTTGGACGTTTCTGTGCTTATCAGCACCTCCCCCTATGGTAAAGGAAAGTGATAGAATCAAAACTCAAGCCAGTCTGTGTGTGTGTGTGTGTGTTTATGCATGCATGTATGTGTGCCTGTGCACATGCTCATGCATGTGTGGGTGTATGTGTGCTGTTCAGGAGCTCCAGGGGTGGCTAGATGGCACATTGAATAGAGCACCGGCCCTAGAGTCAGGAGGACCAGAGTTCAAATTTGACCTCAGACACTTGACATGCTTACTAGCTGTGTGACCTTGGGCAAGTCACTTAACCACAATTACCTCCCTCCAGAAAAGAAAAAGCAACAACATCTCCATGAAGGAAGAATTCGTTCTTAGAATGATTCATGCCATCCTTTCCCTCCCCCCTGCCCATCATCATAGATTTTTAAATATTTCAGTATATACAGTTCGTTGGTTTTGAAGTCAGAGGTTAGGAGTTTGATTGTGAGACTTATTATTTCCTCGTTGTATGACCTTGAGTAAGACACTTAACTTATCTATGCCTCAGGCTCTTCATCTCTACAATGGGAATAATATTCAAACTATGGACCTCATAGAGCTGACCTAAGTATCTTCTTCTTTTTTTGGAGAGGGGAGGTGAGGCATTTGGGGTTAAGTGACTTGCCCAAGGTCACACAGGTAATAAGTGTCATGTGTCTGAGGCGAGATTTGAACTCATGTCCTCATGACTTCAGGGCTGGTGCTCTATTCACTGCGCCACCTCTGTCCACCTAAGTATCTTATAGACACTAAAGTATTATATCAGTGTAAGTTAATTACTACATAAGTATATATTTATTTGCCCCACCTCCTCATTTCTCCTCCATGATATTTTCAGCTGGCATGAGTATATCCTATAATTAACTTTGCCTCTTATTTGGTAAACAGCCCTACCACTTGTCACTGAAAGAATCCCTGCTCATAGACAGAAACTAGGAGAAAAATATGCCCCATCCCAAGTGCATCTTAAAGCTCTATATTCCGTGTCTTTTGATGAAGCCAAGAATCTTTTGCTTATATCAGTTTTTAGAATTCTGGAATCAGAGTCATAAAGCTCTGTTAGAATTCTGCCTCAGACACTTACCAGTTGTGTAACCCTGGACAAGTCTCTTAACCTGTCTGTGCCTCAGTTTCTTCATCTGTAAAATGAGTTTTGACTCAGTGGTCTCTCGGAAGTCCTTTCGTTTGATGCTATGATTTCAAATAAGAGTAAAACGCCATTGGCCTAGAGATCTATACGAATTCAATCAAGCCTACTATACTATATAGCAAGTCGCTATGTTTACTATATGTAGGCACTGGTCTGTTTATAGTTAGATACATCTGCCTGCAAACAACTCTGTCTGCAGGTAGGTCCAGCAGCCTCCACCGCTTTGGTCATAAAACACTAAAGCTCATTTGAAACATTGAAATATTTTTGAATTCATTTTGAACATATTTCAGTCAGTGTTCGTTTAGGTGACATGTATTAGCAGTGGTTGCTAGTGAAGCACTGTGCCGAATACTAAAAAGATAAGAAGTTTAGAAAAGACATTTCCTGCCCCAGTGAAGTTTACAGTATGCTAGCATGTTGGGGACAGCGTTTGAGAAACAATCACAAGTAACAGAAGTATTATTACTAGAGAGTTACAAAACAAATTGTTATATCAGGTCCTTTTTTTGTATTTAGCCATGGAAATTATAAAAATGGAGTTACCTTAAGGGCCATAAACCAGTTAAGTGGGTTAGAAAGGGTTTGTAAAGTATTCACACTTAGAGAAATTAGCTTTGTTGAATTGGAAAATAGAGACAACTGAAGGCCTTCATGCGTTCAAATAATGACCTTGGACACTTTAGGTCTGTGACCCTAAGCAGGTCACTTAACTTTTATTTTCCTCTGTTTCCTTAACTGTCAAATGGGGATAATAGTAGCTCCTAGGGTTTTTGTGATGATCAGATGAGACGTTTATTTTTTAAAAAGTGCTTGGCATATAAATTCTTATTTCTTCCCTCAAAGATAGAAAAAGAGAGTTATTGTTTCCATACATTTAAACTTTGTGGTATTTTGTTTATTTAAAGTTAGAGTAAACGATTCTCTTGATCTTTACAACCTATCAGACAGATAACTCAAGTGCATTGTATTACATATAACAAAATATTTTGCATAATGTACTTTAATTTGCCTTTTGTAAAATAATATTTTGAATTTTTTTACTTTGTCTTAGGAGTTTTATTAATTTTCTGTTAAAATGGTCTCTTATTGTCACTTTATATTATCTGTCTTAAACAGGGTTCTAAAACAGCCAGCCTGGGTTGCTAAGGGCAATCTGGGCAGTTAAATAAACTCAAGGGTTGTGTGTAGATAAGCTGAAGGAGAGGAGAGAGATTTGTTCCATTCCTTACCCTGAAAAGTGAGTGAATGGTAAAGCAGCCTTTTCTGATTGGAGGAAAGGAAGTATGAGGTTTTACTGTTCTTAAGGAGCAGATTCCTGTTTCCTTTTTCCATTTACTTGAACTTTATTATTTTTAATAAAGTCAATTTTTAAAGGTTTAAGTTGGACACCTGTAATTTTAAACTGAGGTGAGATGAAGTAGAAAGCTACCATTTTAAGTCTGAGGAAAAACCTACACCTTGTGTTGTATAATCCTGGCTCTCTACCAACACTTTGTGGGATTATATCTGAAATGTAGTTGTAGTAACACATATCAGCCTTTCAAATGTTGAAACTGCACAACAAATCATGAAATGACAGCTTTTTGGCAGCCCTAATTTGGGAATTTTTCCTTTAAAATGAAAGGGCATTTTCCAGAACTATTTTTATCTCCCTTTCCGCAGCCATTCAGGAAGGTAGGTTGGAAGCTTGCATCTCCAAAGTCCTTGCTATAGGCTAACTGGTCATCCTCAGAATTTACAATGAAGCCAAGTAACTTTTTTTTTTTTGAAATTTTTTTTTTTGCGTTTTTTTGGGGGGTGGAGAGCAGTTGGGGTTAAGTGACTTGCCCAAGGTCACACGGCTAGTTTTTTGTGTGTATGTGTTAAGTGTCTGAGGCCGGATTTGAACTCAGGTACTCCTGACTCCAGGGCCGGTGCTCTATTCACTGCGCCACCTAGCCGCCCCGAAGCCAAGTAACTTTTATCCCTTTATCAATCTTTGGTGAGTTCCAAAATCTGCTTAGAGATTCTGAAGTAATTATTGTATTTATTAGCTTTGTCCTTCAGGGTTTTTCCAAGTTAAAATCCATTTTTCAGAATTCATCCTCTAAGCTTTTAGATATGTTAAGTGTGGGCTAAGATTTCTCATAAAAACATTTATTCAACAGAATAACTCCTGGTTTAGCTAGTCTAGTCACTGACATGTGATCTCCCTGAAGTTTCTTATTGCATCTCATATTTAATGACTGAAGAAAAATAAAGCAAAGTAATATTGAGACTTTATATAGGAAGTACCTTGCCTATGCTCACACTCAATTGGTAAGTGTCCAAGCCAGGATTTGAGAGCTCAGGGGCCCATCTGACTGGAGTCCAGATTACCTGATGTTAAATAAGACTGACCCTTGGGAGCATTATCATCCCCATTTACAAATAAGGAAACTGAATCTCAATAAAAGTAGAGTCTTCTAGCTAATAAATGGTAGAATTCAGATGGGACCACATCTGTCGCGATTCTTGCCCTTCCAAGCCCTGTACTCTTTTCACCGCATCAGTTCCCTTAAGTATACCAAATATACTGTATTCCAGAGAAAGTTACTGAGGGAGGTTCTAGAATCTATTTAATTTGACATATTTGAAAGTTGGATTTAGGAATAAACATGCAATGTTTGTTTATTTTGTTTTTGTTTATGGCACCTAGCATGTGGGGTTCTTTCTTGTTTTAAATTTGTATTGATATCTTTTATTTCATATCATTTTCATTTCTGAACACACACCCTCCCCCACCACTTAACAAGTAGTTCCTTCTAACAAAGGAAAAAAAACAATCTAGCCAAAACTAATCAACACAATAACTGTCTTACAGTTGTGTGCAATGTTCCACACTTTTTCCCACCATCTTTGCAAGTTTTGCATTTGGTTTTGTGTGAAGAACATTAATTGGATCAAGAGTCAGGAAACCCATATTCTAATCCCAGTTCTGCCATAAATTGTGTGACTTTAAGTAATTTTTTCTCTAGTTTTTTTTTTCTTTTTGACTCCATTTCTTCATTTGTAAGATTAATGAGCCGGATTTTAGATGATCCAGAAAGTACCTTCCCACTCCAAAATCTTGATTCATTGTTACAGGGTTTTTAGTACATAATAGATGGTAATGGGAAATAAGATATCTTCAGTCTCTTTCATGGCTACATCTCTGGGAAATTGGAGATAAGAGCATTAGATAATATAGAAACATATTTGCTGGTTTTAGATTTTATTTAGTTTATAGGTAGTCACTATGGATGAAGAGGAATTTGTCTTGTTTGAAGTAAGCATTGACTCATTTCCATAATAATATGTTTAAAGAAAACTCACAGACTTACATGGTAGAATATAGACTAATTACCAACTTTCACTTTTGCTAATGAATTAAGGAGAGAGCTAATAGGTTGAATTTGTCTGTGCCTAGCTTAAAAGTACTGTTATCAGATGGTGTGGCTAGCTGACACGCTATCTAGATGTAAGGGGCTGATGGGCAAAGGAAGAGCCCTGAGCACCTGTTTCTCCAATTTATAGTTTGGTGACGGCTGAAATTTGGTAGCTTCATGGGGCTTAAATTGAGTTTTGCTAAACCCTCACATGCCTCCCTCTTTCCATTCCCAGAAAACTGAAAATACACCTCCCAGGACTTTATTGTTAGTTTCCAAGTTAGGGTATTCAAATGTACTTTCTCTGTACTTGTTGCAGGGGGTTAAGTGACATCCTTGAAATTATTTTAAGATCCTCTTCCTGCTCAGAATCAGAGGATGTCAGAATTGGAAGAAAGCTTGAAGGCTATTTGGACCAACCTATTCCTAAATAAGAATCCTGTCTACAACTTAAAAGTGGTCTTTGAGAGAGAAGACAAAGACAGAAAGAACCTACTACTTCCCAAAGCCCATTCCACTCTTTGATAGTACAGTACAAGATTTTCCTTATGTAACACCAGAACTAGTTCCTCCCCATCTTCAAGAAAAAAAAATCAGGTTCAATTTACTCTTTGATTCCACAGTCACTCAAAACCATAGCTTATGAGATTCTACTAAAGTGTTTATTTTTACAACAAAGCCAGAGGACGTAATATTTTCCCTGTAAACCAGGGGCATATTCTTCCACAAGCACAGGCATACCTTGGAGATATTACAAGTTTGGTGCCAGACCACCGCAATAAAGCAAATATTGCAATAAGTGAGTCACTCAGATTTTTTTGGTTTCTCAGTGCATATAAAAGCTATGTTTATACTATAGTCTAGTAAGTGTGCAATAATATTATGTCTAAAAATGTATGTACCTTAATTGAAAATACTTTATTGAGAAAAATGCTAACCATCAGCTGAGCCTTCAGAGAGTCATAATCTTTTTCCTGGTGGAGGGTCTTGCCTCTTTGTCGATGGCTGCCAACTGACCAGGGTGATAGTTGCTGAAGGTTGGGAAGCTCTGGCAATTTCTTGAAATAAGACAACAATGAAATTTGCTGCATTGATCTGACTCTTCCTTTCACAAAAGTTTTCTCTGTAGCATGTGATGCCATTTGATAGCATCTTACCCACAGTAGAACTTATTTCAGAACTGAAGTCAGTCCTCTTAAACCCTGCCACTGCTTTATTAACCAAGTTTTTGTAATATTCTTCAGTATTGTTGGGTCTCAGGGAATAGTTGGAGGAGTGGGAGAGAGATGGGGAAATAGTGGTCAGTTGAGCAGTCAGAATACACACGATTTATTAAGGAAGTTCTCTGTCTTATATGGGAGTGGTTCATGGAGGCCCCAAATAATTACAATAGTAACATCAAAAATCCCTGATCACAGATTTCCATAACAGATATGATAATGTTGAAGAATTTGAAGTATTGCAAGAATGACCAGAATGTGACACAAAGATATGATGTGAGCACGTGCTGTTGAAAAAATGGCATTGCTAGACTTGTTAGATGCAAGGTTGCCATAAACCAGTTTGTTAAAAATGCAATACCTGCAAAATGCAATAAAGCAAGGCAAAAGAAAATGAGGTATGTCTGTATATACATATCATTGAGAAGAATGGATACCCTTGTGGAGAAGCTTACAGATTGGGAGCACTTATGGTCAGATCTCACAAATGGAAGGAGAACTCATAGCTTTGATATTGTAGGATGCTAATTGACTTCTGGTGATGTCTTTGGGCTATTCTTGATAGATTTATGGCTGCTGGGTGTAATAACTCCTGAGCAATGCTCCACTGACCTTGTGCTCACTGTTAGGCGTATGATTGTAAAGATTCTCTTTACTACCAGCCTTTCCCTTTAGCTGGAGTGTTCAGTTAAGTGTTTACTTACCTTTTCTCCAAAAGAGTGGTTTCTTCCATCTCTTTCTGCTTAGAGCCCTGTAACTTAAGCTTCAGCTCTGTCAGTGGGAAAGGAAGACCCCTTTCTAATATGGTACCCATACTAAGGAGAAAACTCAGGTGCTGTTTCACCATTAGTAAAGGGATCGGTGAGCTCCTAGAGTCTCAGATTCTCTTGTGGAACAGAGAATCACCAGCCAGCTGCTTCTGTGGATCCTGCTTCCTCCTATTTAGCACAATCACGTTTCTTTCCCAGTCTTCTCTCTGACTTAGGGTGAAGAGTCCATGTAAACCCTTCTTAATTTTTCATGACCAAATTACATTCCCCAGTGAATTACATTCAGTGGCAACCTTTCTAACAAACTCTGAGTTTGAAACTGCCCAGTTTTCTGCAGATCCCTAGTGACCTTTGTGTCTCCCATAGAAATGAAAGTGAACCAAGTGAACTTTGAGTGAGGCCTTTCTCTCCACCATAATTCTCTGCTTCAGACTTATTTCTTTATTTTGTATGTGTAACTGAGTACATGTTTCTCAGGCTTTGTGCTGCCCTTAGTTTATATCAAGCCTAAATCTGATCTGCAACTTCTACACATTGCTTATAATGCATCTACATGGCACAGTGGAGAGGGAGGGCCTGGGTCCAGCCAACCTGAGTTCAAATTTGACCTTAGACACTTCCTAGCTGTGTGATACTGAGAAAACCACTTAATCTCTGTTTTCTTCAGTTTTCTCATCTGCAAAATGGGGATAATAATAACTCCTACGTCCCAGGTTTGTTGTGAGGAGCAAATGAGGTAATAATTGTAAAGCACTTAGTAGAGTGCCCAGCACATAGTAAGTGCTGTAGAATAATAACTATCATCATTATCTTTGTCCTTGCTGCTGTTGTATAATTCTGCCCTCTGAAGCCAAGTAAAAGGTCTAATCTAGCAGTTCTCAACCTGTGGGTCGCAGCCCCTTTGGGGGTGCAATGAGCCTTTCACAGGGGTCGCCTAAGACCATTGGAAAACACATATTTCCGATGGTCTTAGGAACTGAGACACCGCTCCTCTATCTGTCTCCAGGCAGGTCCATCCACATGCAGATACACCCACATACAAGTATTAAAGGATCGTGGCATTAGGAAGGTTGAGAACCACCGACCTGACAGCTCTTATGTTCCTTTTTTGAAATCTCTTTTCCAGTTCCTTTGACTTACTTTGTCATACTACTTATTCTTGAGGCTTATCACCGTCTTGACCTTCCTCATCTTCTGCAGCTGTTTCATTGTAACCTGTCTTTTACATACGTAGCTCGTGGAAACTTCCACTGTTTCTTTAAGAGTCAAGAAAAAGGAGCTCAGCTATTGTTACTGTGGCTTTAAAAGTTAAGGTGCCATGTTGGGAAAAGGACAGTTAGATGGACCGTTGGAAGGGACTGATTGGATGAGAGGAATGGTTTGCTGTGAAGCACCTCTCCCTAAGGAGTAAGGAGGAAGTGAAGCTTTCTTTCTTGATCCAATAACTAATTAAGATCTGTGTCACAGCCAGTCAACAAGCACTTATTAAGTGCCTAGTGTATTCTAGGCATTCTAAGAAGAGTTGGAGAGAAGAGAGAAGATGTGAGGAGGAAGGACTTGTTTTTGTTTGTTTGTTTACTGTAAACTGTCTTGTTATTTTATGAGGAACTCCTATACAGAGAATTATTTAGTGTGGTCTTTAAGGAGCTAGAAGCACAGCGTATTTGGGAAGAGATTTTCCTGTGTTTATTAAAGAGAAGACAGAGAAGAGAACCATACTAAAGAGGAATAGACTTTAATCATGTATCTAGAGCAGCGGTTTCAACCTTTGGGTTGCGACCCCTTTTGGGGGTCAAATGACCCTTTCACAGGGGTCGCCTAAGACCATGGGAAAACACATACTTCTGACGGTCTTAGGAACTGAGACACAGCTCCTCCATCCGTCTCCAGGCGAGTCTGCCCACATGCAGATACGCCCACATATGACTATTAAAGGGTCATGGTATTAGGAAGGTTGAGAACCACTGATCTAGAGTAAGATTAATGCCTAGAAATTTAACTTTCCAGAAAAATGCAGAGGAATCAACTGCTGATATTTTAAGACTTTGAGGAGACTTTAAAGATGACATTTATCTCATTTGTTAATTATATGAATATTTACTAATTTTAAATATTTATTTAAATATAGATGAGTAAAATAATTTCTAGTGGCAAAAGTAGCTTTTCAACTTTGTTAGATAATTGGTATTTCATAAATTGGAGTGGGGACTCAAATTAATAAGAAGAAATTTCAAATTTATTAACGAGGTATATGTTATCAAGAATTCTCCTACGTTACTTTAGAGTTTGGAGTTAACAAATGAAATATGTAACCACAAGAGTCAAATGGAAGGCTAAAGTCAGATGATGTCTAGGAGAATGTGGTCAGATTCTAGACCCCATATAGTATATGCTACATTGCCGTAGCATATGACATTGTTCTTATTCAAAATTCATTCTTACCCTGTGAAAGAAAAAATATCTCTCACTATCTTTTTCTTTGCCTGAATACCATGGTCTTGAACTAAAATCAGAATGTTCTGCTACAGAACTTACTACTGTGACCTTAGGGAGAAACATTAATTGATTCTCTGTGTGTGTGTTTCTGTTTTTTGATAACCTACCATGTTTGCATTCAGTATTATAGGCACTTGGGAGAGCATAAGAATAGATAACCTATAGCCTTGAGGAGATGGAAAGAGGCTTTTCATTACAGTATTGGGTACAATGTTGATTTACCATTTCATAAGACTTTTACCTCTCACTAAGGAGAATCCTTGGTTATAGAATTTTCAAGTTGGAAGGACCTCAGTGGATATTTAGTCCAACCTGGAAAAATCCCTTCTTCAGCATATAACTAACAAAGAATCATCCAAGCTATGCTCAAAGACTCTAGTGATAAGGAACCCATGATCTCCTGTGGTCACTGGTTCTGGTTTGGTTAATTTTGATTATTAAAAAGATTTCCTATCTTAAATTTGCCCCTTCTGTGCATTGTTCCCTACTCTGCCTCTGGATGCTGTGAGAAAATCTAGTCCTTCTTCCAGCTGGCTGCTCTTCACCTCTTGGAAGATGGCTCTCGTGTACTTTTTTCCCCGCCCCAAGTTTTCTCCAGGCTAACCATTCCCAAGTGCTTGATCTCATTTTCATATGACATGAACGGGAGTTCCTTCACCATCCTAGAAGCTGAGTCAAATGTATTTACTGTTTTTTCCTCTTCAATCAATTTCTTTCATAAAATTCCTAGAAACAGGGATGGAATAGATCACAGAGGTACTGATTGATAGGTGGATTGGCTCCACAGGAGTATCTTTTCTGGGATCAGGGAAGACTTCCTAAAGAGATTCCTATCTTAACACTTTGCTTGTATTTATCATCCTCTCTCTATCTTTTGCCTCTTAATCTCTACCCTATTTCCCTTTCTACCTTCCTGCCTGCCTGTGTTTCTCCCTACCCTTATATCTATCTCTTTTCCAGTCAACTCTCCCCTTCATCCTAGATGCACTCAGATAAGATGCATAAAAATGCTTTGGAAAGCTTACAGTGCTAGACAAATGTAAAATATTGTTGTATTTATTTTTCATTCCCCCATTCCTCTTTCCTTTTGATTTTCTTACTGCCACCCCTGATTTCCTTACTGCCACCCCTTTTTCCTTACCAGTGAAAAGCTCTCCTCCATCTTTGCTGACAAGTTACAGGATTTTCCTTGTATATTATGCCAGTGAACCTGAAGGTTTCAGTAATCATGCTAAGATGGGCAAGTGTCAGGATCCCTGACTTAATTGTCATTTAAAAAAAAGTTCATAAAATGGTTTAGGTGAGATCTCTTTATTTTTTTTTGAGGGGAGAAGGCAAGGCAGTTGGGGTTAAGTGACTTGCCCAAGGTCACACAGCTAATAAGTATGTCAAGTGTCTGAGGTTGGATTTGAACTCTGCTCCTCCTGACTCCAGGGCTGGTCCTATATTCACTGCACCACCTAGATCTCTTAATTATAGCAATGGAACTTTGTACATGGTGGTGGGATTTCGCCCCCAAATAAGCCACTGAAAAACTCTAGAGGTTGTAGTCACACAGTTTAGGAGCAGGCCTCTCTGAATTAAATTTCTCTGGTTTGATAAACAGTGCTAAGGGGTTAGAGGTAGTTATTCTTATTTCATGCCTATTCGTGATTCCTCAGCTGCACTATTATAATTTTGGTGTCTTTAGGGTAAGATTGGCAATGGGACAGTGCACAATTTTCCTTTTAATCAATCTGGTACTCAGGCCCTCTCTGAGATGGCCTCTGAGAGGTCCTGCCTCATTCCCTGACCCATTTTCACTCTCTTACCCCATCTCTCTCTTAGCTTGCTCAGGTTTTTTTTTAAATTTATTCAGCCTGTGCAGTAACCTCTGAAACTGAGAAAGGGAGAAAAGTGTGACGTTGGAGAAGCAACAACATCCTTTTTGTCAGGAGCAGATATTGCTTTGGGTTCTGGACTTAGTAACAAAAACCAGCCAGGAGAAGATGGTGTTCTCTCTTTATCCCCTTAGAAAATGTGGTGACCTGCTTTTCTTCATTTAATGCTTCATTTATTTTTACTTTTGTAAAGTGGAACACACACACACATAGACACATGCATGCGTGCGTGTGTGTGTGTGTCTGTGTGTGTAATTTTTAACACCACCACCACAGGAAAACATGGAGATATGCTTCTTCCAAAGCAGAACTTTGTTTCCCCTTCTACCAGTATATCATCCAGTTCCAAGCTAGACCTCATATGTACCTTGGTATAGCCCAGGATCATGATAACAAGCTTATGAACCAGTCAGTTGTAGCAACGGCTTATCCTTAAAATTTTGGAACCAAGGCCAAAAAGAGGAGCCAACTTCTTAAGGAAAATCATTCTCAAAGGAAGCAAGCTCTGACTATGAAATTTGTTTCCCAAAGAAAGCAGAAACTCCTTTCATCCCCCTCCACTGGCTATAGAGAGAATAGCACAGGACTGGAAGTCACCTAAGCTCTTATCTGAGCTCTGTAACAGACTATCTGTATTAACTAACTTGGGAACTTAATTTAATCTCTGTGTAAAATACATGGAGCATCTTCTGTAAAAAGGGAATTATGATAGCCTGTTTGCCTTGTTTCACATATTGGTTGTGAAGAACAAATCAAATGATTTATATAAAAATTCTGTGCCTAAGAATTGTTATGTAAATGCCAGGTGGTTGCTGTAGTTCCCTTGTTCCCTCTCCTGTCTGATTCTTCATGATCTTGTGGACCATCCCACGCCAACACTTTCCGTAGGGTTTTCTTGGTAAAGTGGCTAAAATAGTTTGCCATTCCTTCTCCAAAGAAGAAGGTCATTATTTACATATTGCATGGCCATAACTTTTTGTTTATAGATCAAAGGAAGAGATAGTTCATGACTCAAAGAACTTACCTAAATGTATTTTTTTTTCCCCTTTTGGTCGAGACCTATGGTTTCATAGGTATTGGAAACTTCCAGGGTGAAAGCTCCCTTCACCCATGTGAGATCAGCGTCTCATATTAGTTTAAGAGTATGAGAGAATTGCCTTGGTGCTCAGAGGTTAAATCATTTGCCCATCGTCACAGAGCTAGTATGTGTCACAAGCTGAACCTGAACTCTCAGCTTCCTGACTTGAGGGCTAACCCTTTATTTCTTATGTTATGTTGCATCTGAAATGTGGCTGATTAATAGTAAAATGAAGGATACTGTAAAGACTTGTATCCTTCTTTGATATAACTAACTGGAGTTCAGGCTTGTTAGCATGATCCTGGACTGTGCCAAGGTACATAGGAGGTCTAGCTAGGAACTAGCTGAGCTAGAAGGAGTGGCCCAATTCTTCATCTCCTACCCCATCCCTGTCTTGCTTAAACTTAATTCAAGGATGCTTTACAATTGCACTGTTCATAAATTAAGAATATAGGAGCATGCACACAGATTGGTACAGTTCCTTTGGTGGTTGTACCATCATATCTTATGTTTGTCAGTGTTCCCTGCTTTCTCCCCTTCACTTGGGAAAAGATGCCAAGTCTAACTAGTCTGTATCAATAGGCTATTTGAATTTTCCTATTAGTGTATAGGGAATAGAAACTATAACAAAGTGGGTACAGAAACTTAAACTCCTTATCTTCTGGGATAATTTGACCTGGCCCCTTTCTCCTTCTGGAAAATTAATTTTTTATTTTTATATATTTTTGCTTTTTGGAGGGCAACTGGGATTAAGTGACTTGCCCAAAATCACACAGCTAGTGTGTCAAGTGTCTGACGTCGAATTTGAACTCAGGTCCTCCTGACTCCAGGGCTGCTGCTCTATTCACTGTGCCACCTAGCTGCCCCTAAAATTAATTTTTTAAACCACAGAGGCACCTGAGCTGACTCCTGAAATGAATTGGTATGAACTCACCCCAAATGGCGTAGTTCTGACTATTATACCCAGGAGATGAAACAGTAATAGAAAATAGGTCTTTAAGGTTGCTTCTTCATATTAAAAAAAAATCACATAAATGGTATAAATGATAATAAACCCGGAGCAGGTCTTTGTGCAGGAGCAGCCCTGCTAAGAACATTGGAAAGGCCCCAGGGCATTGCTCCATAGCAGTGTCAATACCCTGCCAAGCAAACCTATTTCTCCCCTGTGATTTCAGCCCTCAAGGATATCTCATACATCCTAAATGCATCTCTAGGGCTGTCTCTTGCTGTCATTAGCTGTAATGAGGAAGAAATACATCTCCCTATAGAGGAAATGCATTGTGCCATAATGGCACTGAGGCTGACTCCTTTTGAAGGCAGATAAAGTCACTTATAAGCTAATGATTTGCTGCTATGTTGTACACAGATCAGAGCAGAGGCGAGCTCTGCCCTACAAACCAGAGCTTTCCTGTACTCTATTGCATTTCCAGACTGGGCATTGATTGTTTTGTCCCAAGTAGCCTGTCAGCTTGTCCCCTCTAGCATTCAGTCTAGACCCGATATCTGTCTGTCCTGGCATCTCAGGGCATCTTCAGGTGAAGGTGAGAGATGCTCCCTGTCTTTCTGATTACACTCCTGTCTTCTCTTACGTCACTCAGTGACATTTTCATTTCTTCTCTTTCCTAGCCTTTCCTCTTCCAAAAGAATGTCAGGTCCTTGTGGGCAAGAGACCCTTTCATCCATGTCTTTGTATTCCAGCCATATCTAGCACATGTTGTAGGCACCTAATAACTAACTGCCAGTTGAATTGCATTGCATTTTTGGGTGTACTTTGCCAAAGGCCGTGTGACTGACCTTGTTTGTTTTATGCTTGATTTTTTTCATATCACCTTATTTTCTGTTGCCTACTGTGCTCTGCACACAGTAGGCAAGCAATAAATTCTTGCTAACAGCCTGAGGATGGAATTAATTTCATTGGACTGTGACACTTATGTCAAATGAGTTCTGCTCAGCCTAACACTGAATTTTTCCTTATCTTTTTATATCAAAGCCATATTTTCTCTCACTTTTTATCAAAACTCTTTTAGTGTGCATTCAAATGAATGAATTGGCTTTCATTTCAATTCATATTCTTAAGCTTTCATTTTTACCCCCCCCTTTCTCCTTCTAATTATGATAGTGAGATAAATTATTATGCTATGATATTAATAGCTAATTATTAATTTGTGATCCACCCCGTTCCACTTATTTCTGTTAAGATCCAATTCCCTGAAAAGATCAGTCAGTCTCTATAGGGCATGGCTAAGTAATATAATTAACTTTTAGCTCTCAAGGCTCCTAAACTAGGTTGGGCAGGACCCCACCCAAATGGGAATCCTAATTTCTGTTTTAAGTATAGACAGAATTCAGTCTAATTGAGCCTTTGCCTGGGGAAGAAGCCTCAGTCCTTGATCCCCTCCATTAGAGTTTCGGGCAGCCCAGCTCATGAAGGAGCAAATTAGCCACCGAGGTCCAGATGTATATGGTTTCCCTTCCCAGATGCCTAGAAGCTGCTGAGCCTCATGATTAAGCTTCATTCTCAGCAGGAGTAGCTCAAGACTTTTAGCCCACCTCCTCATTAAATGGCCCCTAATCATTTGTCAGGGGTGTTCCCTGTCACATCTGATTTAAGGGGTTTTTGAGTCTCCCTGCGGTCTGTGCTTACTGAGATGAACCACTAGCCATCAATTTATTGTTTATTAGCTTTTTAATTACCCAGAAACTCTGTCTCTGGGGGATTTTCATTCATGACAGTAGCTTATATTTCTGTGATGCTTAATTCATATGTGCTTCTCTCAAACTCCTGTGAGGTTTGTAGGGCAGATAGTCTTCCCATTTTCCAGGAAAGGAACCCGAGACACCAAAGAGTCTTACCCAAGGCCATGTAACTAGTTAATGACAGAACCAAGACTAGAGTTCATGTCTCATGATGCCTGGTCCAGTCTTTTTCTATTACCCAATGTTCTCTATTTTTCTATTATTATATTTTAATAAGACCTAAGTTAAGTGTGTATAGTTCTTGGTTCAGAGATGTCTAAGATACCTTACAAGGATGAAGTTTCTTATCTTCGGGGGCTTATATTTATGAAATGGGTAACTCATTCTTGGACATATTTCACAGAAGGTTATATAACATGAAGAGCTCATACAACACATGGTATAGAAATAACACGATTTTTTTCATTAGAAGGTACTTGAGTGCCCATGTTGTTCAAGCCAAAACTGAAAAAGAACCCATGCTGCAACACATCAAACAAGTATTCATCCAACTTCTCTCCTTGAAGCCTTGAAGCAAATGGATCTCATCACCTCCTGAGGCAGCTAGTTCTGCTCCAAATCTGCCCTCCTACTGCTCCTAGGTCTGCTTTTTGGTGAATGGGATAGGGGAAGGAAGGTAGGAAACAAAAGGAAAATGAATCTATTAGGGACTCTTGCAGATGACAGCATTTCAAATACTAGCAGATAGTGGTCTGTCTCCCTTGAGCCTTCTCTTTTCTAGACTAAATAGTCCTGGTTCCTTCAGCTAATATTCTATATGGTATAAGCTCACAGCTTTTCATAATCAATCCTGTTTGCTTTCCTTTGGATGCTCTCAGACTTAGCAGTGTCCATCCTAAAACTGTCATTCTCCCAAACTGAAGACAGTACACCAGATGTAGTCTGATCCAGACAAGAGTACAGAAAGACTATCACCTCTTGACTCTTGGAAGCTGGGCCTCTTTAACTTGAATCTGAGGTTTTCTTGGCTTTTATGCCTGCCTCCATATACTGCTAAGTCTCCCATCTGCTTCAGACAAACTATAGTCTAATCACACGTTCCCTATTTTTGTCATTGGGAAGTTGACTTTTTAAAACTCAGGTATAAGACCTGACATTTATCCAGAATCAGCTTAATGTTCTAGCCTTTCAAAATCTTTTTGGATCTTGACTCCGTTGTGTTTAATGGTACCTTCCAACTTTGTGTCATCTGCTAATGTGATAAACATGCCTTTACTTAAGTAATTGGCAAAAATATTTAACAGCATAGGGCCCTTCATTGGGCTCCAGCCCACTTCTCTCCAGACTTTGCCAAGCTGACATTGGCTGATTCATGACTGCCTACTCTTTGAGACCAGCCGTTCTGGTGGTTCTGATGCCATCTGATTGTACCCTCCATCTAGTCTACATCTCTCTGTACTTCACAAGAAGAAAATAAGATACTGTAATAAATGTTTTACCAAAATCTAGGTTAAACATATCTGTAGTCTTCATCTGAGCTACCAATTTAGTAATCTTATTACACCCTTCTCTCCCTCCCAAAAAGAAAATTTGCTTAGTCTAACACTAACAAAAACACTGTTTTTGATAAAGTCAATGCTAGTTCTTTGTCATTATTGCTTCCTTTTTTAGAAATTCACTAACTGTCCTTAATGAGCAACTCTAGAATCTTCCCGGCTCATTGACCTGTAGTTATCTATAAGCTTTATTGTATGTAGATTTTGGAGTTTTTGGAATAGAGAGACCTGGGCTCTAATCCCAATTTAATTTCACTGACTCACTCTGGAATTTTGAGGTAAATTGTTTAACCCTCTCTGTCAGTTGCCTTATTTCTAAGCTGAGACCTTTTGATTAGCTGATTTCTAAGGTTTGATTCAGTTTTTACATTTTAAATCTTAATATTAAATACACAAAAAACCCATCATCATAATTATAATGATTATATTATTAATATTGCATAGTATTTATATTAGTGGCTATCAAATTCCTTATATCTAAACTGAGAGCTTCAAACCATTTGATTTCTAAGGTCTTATTCAATTCATGGATTCTAAGTTTTCATGTTAATATGCAAACATAAAAAACAGTTGTATGATATCGCATAATTATGTTAGTTTTATTAATACTATATTATTTCATTATATAATATATGACTACAATATTATTATATCATAAATATAGAATGCTGTATAAGAAATTATATTAATACCTTATCCTGTAATAATATTTCCTATAATAATTGTAATATTTATTATTAAAACCACAAGTGATCTGTGATTTCATTATAAAGAATTCCCTCTACCAATGGGGACAGTAACCTTAAATTGTGTTCATTTAAAATTGTGTTAATATAGTGTAAATATTAAATAATAATAAATAAATAATATGAAATTGTCTTAATATCTTAATTGTGTTAATATAATCCTTCAAATTAATCAAGCATTTATCATGTTCCTACTATGTATCTGGCACTTTGCTAAACACTAGGGATACAGACAGAAATGAAGATGTCTGCCCTCAAGGAATTTAGATTTTCATTTGGGAAAGCTATACATGCAAATGTATATAATAGGCATGAATATCTATATGTGCACATGGTCATTTTGAACAGGAAGGCACTATGAGCGAGTTCTGGTCCAGGATTATTATTCTCTTGTCTTATTTTGTGAACTGCTCTGCTGTAATAGATTGGAGGAAAGAAAATATCCCAGGTTCTCCTAGGTAATGAATGGTTCAGAGGAGGCTGAATTTGAGGAAGCTATTGAAAGAATGAAAAGAAAGTGCTCAGGGAGGGTAGAGGGGAAGACAGGAAATGCAGAGGGAATGTTGTGTGAGCACAATGTGGCACAGACATATGTGTCACTTTGGTACAGCACAGGCACTGGACAAGGGGTGTAGAGGTGGAACAGGGCATTTAGCTAAGCTGTGGAGAGAGAGAGCATTTCATGGCTAAGGGTAAAGAGCTTAACCCTAACGGAGTGGGTCATAGGGTGTGTTGTCAGACACCCAAGGATTGTGGAACGAAGGAGTCAAAGCAACAACACTGGCATTCTTAACCCTATCCATACTTCAGATTTGTCATTGCCATAGATTCTTTTTTTTTTTTTTTTTTGCTTTTTGGAGGGCAGTTGGGGTTAAGTGACTTGCCCAAGGTCACACGGCTAGTTTTTTGTGTTAAGTGTCTGAGGCCAGATTTGAACTCAGGTACTCCAGACTCCAGGGCCGGTGCTCTATTTACTGCGCCACCTAGCCGCCCCCATTGCCATAGATTCTTGATCGCATGTTTATTTTTAATTTAAATTTTTTGCTTTTTGGAGGGGGGAAGGCAGGGCAATTGGGGTTAAGTGACTTGCCCAAGGTCACATGGCTAGTTTTTTTTCCATGTTTATTTTAGTGTTCTTATCCAGTTTTTTTAATTGAACTGTTATAGACTGTCAATCACATGTACCAAGAGATTTATTTTAATCCAGGACAGAAGATCATTGGGTTCTAAAAAGAACTAGCAATGCTTGCATTAATAGGAAAATGCACTTGCCCTCCACAGTAATGTGAAGCTTGGTTTAGGGCCAGCTAGTTACTTTGTACATTTGATTCTTCTGTTTTCTCTGGCCCCAGAAGCCCTTCTTTCCTGATGCAGAACTTGTCTGCTTTCACTGAAACTAAGAAGGAAGGAGAGAGGAACCACAGGGCACCAGCCTGACTAACAGGCTCACTAGTGAGCTCCTGCACAGACCCACTGTGAATGGCATCTGAGTATGGTTTAATAGGAAGGGAGCTGCCTCTGGACTCACATCATCTGGTTCTACATCCCAGCAGTGTCGCTGACTCACCCTAGAACCTTCTTGAACCACATCCCCTCATTTGTAAAAGGAGACATTGGACTAGATGCCATTTAGTAAGGTTCTTTCTAGCTTTTGGTCCATGTATGATTATATTTATAATGGTTTTCTGTAGCATAGCTCCTTTCTGGACATACCAGTTTATATATTTTCTTATGTCCAAAAGAAACTCATTAATTCAGACTCTGGAATTTGTGAGATTTTTGAACACAGTGCTTAAGAAGTAAAATACCCTTCAGTATCGAGCCCAACAGTTCTTACATACTAAAGGTCTTTTGTGGTTTTGTCCAGTTATTTTTTAAATGGTGAATTTTAGCTTTTAAAACCATTTCTCATTTTCCTACATAGTGTTGGTATCTCAGTTTTTAAAATAGGCTGCATTTAAAGGGAATAAAACTATGTTGTTTAAGGTGATTCTGCAACTGGGACTTTTCATAAATTTGGATGAATCTTTTTTCCACATCTGCTCTATCCTAGTGAATTATGGTTTGGCACATGGTGGATGTGAGCAGGCTACAGCAGATTAAAATAAGAAATCATGCAAGAGGGTATAAATGCTGTTATCCAAGAAATCTATGACCAGAAAAAAAGATGAGCTGGTCACATAGCCAGATCTAGGGATTAATGGATGGATAATGCATATATTCCATTGCCTATCTACACCATATAATTGGAAAGTGAGGAAGACAATATAGGTAGGCTTCATGTGGTGAACTTATCAAAGGTTGGATAGGTGTGATTGGTTACTGGAAGGAATTCTCATATTGATAAGATCACTATGAAAACATTTTTGAGTGAAGATATAAAAAAGATAAGTAATTTATTTGATTTTATTTTTCTGTGTATATTTTTAATTTTTTAGACTTATGGCAAGTTCCATTTGGTATTCTTAGGGAAATCCATCTGTGCTGCTTATGGTACCTAGTCATATAAAATTATGTCATCCATATTCTCTTCCAAACTCCCTCTGGGGCATACATACAACAAATATTCAGAAGCTTTAGCCAGCGTATTTGGCTCAGTTGCTTGGCAAGCAAAATAATTAAGTTAGTAGTTATGATGTTTCAAGATGCACATATACGTAAGTATGTGCTATGTTTGCATTTCCAGATAAAAATTCTTATTTATTCAGAATATTTCAAGAATTAAATGTTTTGGTAAAGTTAAAATTGAATAATTTGGTTAACTAAGTTGTGTGTATGTATATATATATGCATATATATTAGTTTATATTGTGTGTATATGTATATACATTAGTGTATATGTTGATGTGTTGTATGCTTGTGTTCATGAATATATATACACACGTATGTATATGTGTGTGCATACAAAGCCATCCAATGTGTGTTTACATATGCACACACACCAGATATGGACTACAAATTTTCAAAGAATCAGAGGGGACATAGACTTAACTTTAAAAATATCCTTAGGGTGATACAATATTTTTTGCTCATTTCATAATTTGGACAGCAACTCAGAGTCATCTCAATAAATATCAATTACCATTGGATCAGATCATAAATGTGAGTGGTGTAGGAGATTTGGCTCAATTACAGTGACAGTGTGACTCACCCTGTGAAGTGGGTTTTCTGTTTTTGTTTCTTTATTTTGTTTTGTTTTTAAAAGAATTCTTGGTAATCAGTTTATTTGCTTGCTGTTCATAGCTTTCTCATAAAAGCAGAATGTTGAAGATTTTATTTCTCTGCATCTTCCCCTCCTCCCTCAACCAAGATTTCTAGTTATTAGAAGTTTACAGTTGCTTGGATTTCAGATAGATCATTTATTAAGCATGAATCATAATATTGAACAAATTGCTAAAAATTGAAAATTCAACTTAATGTGACACGTTGCATTAAAAAAATCAAATGCCATATAGTTGGTGATTAAGAAACTTCAAATGTGAAATAATTTAAAAGTTTTTCGAGTTAAGTCACTTATTCCCTTGACAATATCTGGCACATCTAGGACTTTTTTGAATCAGTAGTTAGCACTGGGAGACCCCGCACGGAAGAACTCAAACATCTGGGCAGCTTTCCCAGATTGAGGCTTGTTTTTGTTTTTGTGGGTTTCTTTTTTTTTTTTTTTTTGACCTCTGAAACCTTCAGGTCCTTTATACACCTGTTTGCTCTTGTTCTGTGACATTCATTTTACTTAGCTAGTGGAGATAGTTCTATTTAGCCTGTGTAGGGGGAAAAAACAAGACTGATGAATGCAAAGAGCAGGAAGGTAGTCACCCTTTGTCTCAGAAGGTTGTCTACACTCCAGCCTTGAGAGGAATGTGCCCTAGAGGAAAAAGAAGTCATTTACTGTCAATATTGCTCCATTGTTGGTAAAACTGCAAAAGTGATTCCCTTTTCTTTTAAAAAAGATTCAAACAGGAATGAAGAATTTTTGAATGTGTTTAAAACATGTATGTCTATAACTGTGCTAATATGTAATTGGTAATTAGTGTTTTAATATGTAACATATCTTTATATTGCTTAAAGTAAATACATTTCTTAGTTTTCATCAGGGTATTTGGTGCCTGATCTTACTGTCTGGCACCCTGTCTGCTACCCTGCAGAAGCTTCAGAGGAATTTTTACCATTTTTAAAGTGAATACCATAGCCACTTAAAAAGAACCATTTGTACATATTTAGATTTTCCTAATGAGACTGTTAGAGTTTAATTCTGTCAACCTGGAAATGTCAAGTAAAAGTTGACATTTAAGTTGTAACTTGGACTTGATAAGCTTTCCTTCTGTTCTTTCCTTAAACAGCCACAGAAAAGTGAGAGCTTAAGAAGTCATGGGGCCAAGTATAAACACTGCCTTTTAGATTTCCTGACGGGTTGGGTATTTGATTGTGGCTAGCAGTGTGATATGGAAGAGAGAGTTCTTGAATTCAGGAAGACCATGGATATTGCTTGGATTTCATATAGATGGAGTTTATGATGTCTGAAACACAGGATTGGGATAGTGAACAAATTGCTAAAAACCCTAAATGCTCCTTAATGTGACAAGCTGCATTAAACATCATATGCATTATAATTAATGATTAAGAGAGTACTTAACCTCTCGGCCTCTCTTTCCTTTGGTAATATAAGGATAGTAATACCTACTTAAAAGGGCCATTGTGAGGCTCAGATTAGATCATAGATGCAAAGTGCTTTGTGAGCTTTAAAGCATTTTATTATTATTATGACAGCCAGTGTACAGGACTTAGTAATATTTTGGTAATATAGTAATATAGCCTCCTTAATAAAAACGTATAAAATTATTCTTTTGCAGACTTATGTTTCCCTGAATCATCCTGATGTATGGAGGAGAAATTTTAAGAGAAGAGTTTGTTTATTATTCAGTTGTTAGAGACCTTAAATGTTTGTTTCATAATTTTTTTAAGACTAGAAACCTTATTTTGATATATTAGTTTTGGAGTAATGGATGAGGCAACTGGTTATATATGTCTTTAAAGTCCCTTTAAGATCTGTTAAATAAGACTGACCGTCTGTGGCTGTTTGGTATATGAAGAGACCAGACGCTGATTTCACCCTCCCTTTGGGTTTGAGTTTTCCAATTTGTTCTGAGAAGTTGTTAAAATTAATTGGTAATTATATTTTTATATCTCAAGGCTCCAGCTAGAGAGAAAATATACTCTTATCACAGTAATGCAGTTGTAAATCTGTCTTTCTTCCCTCCAGGATACTGTCTACTTTGAGCAAGGATGAACATAGTTTAGCGTGTTCATTGGATGTAACCAGATTGATCATACATAAAAAGGGTGAAAGGAAAGGCAGACAGATTCATAAGGAATGGAGATTGGAAGGGATGGGTATATACAGGTGCACATACTCCTTTGTGAGAGGCAGAGAGGGAAAGGGAAGGAAAAAACTGCAGGAATCACTGGATCTTCAGACCAGTGGAGCATGCATACAAATACACCTACTGCTCAATTCCCCCATATAAGTTTCATTTCTAGAGACTGTGGATGCCATGACTAGTGCTGTCTTCTCCATGATTTCTTCTCACCCAGTCACAATAGTTGCCCCTCCCTGTACTTTCTTGATGCCAACGTGCTTGCTCTCTGTGAAGGTGGTCCTTTCAGACCTTGGAATCTTCAGTTGTCCCCACCTTCTGTTGGGGATGTGTGTGTGTGTGTGTGTGTGTGTGTGTGCGCGCGTGCGCGCATGTCCATGTATATGTAGGTATAGATGTAGATGTAGATGCAATTATTTCTCAGTGTGGATTTGTATTTTTTTTTTAGAGTTTTGAACTAAAAGGGGATTTGGATCCTTTAGTCTAACTCCCTCTTTAGTTAAGGAACCTAAGGCCTAGAGAGATCACACTGATTTCCCTGTAGTCACACAAGTAGTAGCATCACTAGTATTGAAGCCCAGATCCTTTCATTCTATAAAAAGAAATTCACTTAGGAGTTTGGCTTACAGTCGGTGGCAGCCTGTATTTGGACCAGCTGAATTTGTGCAAGACCTTAGCAGTTATTCTTTTCTTCTACTTTCTGATGTATCTTTATTTTAAAACAGGTTTTTTTCATCACTTAGATCAATAACTTTACTTTTTCATCTCTTATATAGTTCTAATGTAACGGGCATCTTATGTTAAGCATACCTTATTTAGTCTAGTGTGTTAATGGTCTCTCGATTCCAAGTAAACCCATAAGAATAAGAGAGAAAGAGCTGATTCTGTGGAATTTTGTTATAAGAGTGGCATGGTAGACAAGGATCCTTCTTATTGTTGGCTATAGGGAACTCACAGTATGGGAGCGCCTTACCCTGGAGAAGATGGTAACTTGGCTCTGACCTATGATGGAGTAGATAAATCTTTGGGAGTTGCCTGAGGAACCCTGAAATATAGCCTGCCAGTGGCAGAGTGAAAAACCTACTGTATACGTTTGAATCTTACTAGCTGTATGACACTGGACCAGGCACTCAGTTTCTTCATTGCTTCAGTTTCTTCTTCTGTAAAATGAGGTTATCAATAAGTATGTGCCTCACAGGATTGTCGTGAGGACCAAATGAGATATGTTTAAAACTCTTTGCAAACCTTTAAGTGCCATATAAATGCTGGCTGTTTTTACTATTATTGTGATTACAGGGAGCTTAATACTACTCACCATACAACTGGATCCACGTTACTCTGTAGCACGGTTTTTCTGTTCCTTCTTTTTTAATGCAGACTTTGTATTTCATTTTATAAAAGTCAATCAAAAGCAAATGCTTTTTTGCTTTGGCAGATAAAGCCTTTCGATTCTGTTCTCATTGGGATTTAAGAAACTTTCACTGAGATTGCTATTTTTTTTTTTTGTGGGTGATCATCGCCAGTGAAGGTGGGAGGGTCTCTGATAAGAGCATTCAGCAAATGTGTAATTGTCGTCATTCTCTTGCCTGTTGTTTCCTAGCATCCTCCGGGACAGATGGGAAGGAAATACAGCTCCTGTTCCACTATTTTCCTAGATGATAGCACAGTCAGTCAACCAAACCTCAAGTATACAATTAAATGGTGGGTATCCAGATCTGTGCCTTAACTTAATGTGCAAGTATGCCTTAATGATGACTTAAAGAAAAGTGTATGTATATGTGCATGCATGTGCATGTATGTACGTTTGTGTATGGTGGAATAATCACTGTATCAAGAAAGTTGAAAAATGGTTATGCTTATGAAATGTATAGGACATAAGGACATATAGAATGTAGATCACCTTTTGAAAGAACAGACGAGGAGGAAGCTCTTGGACCCTTGTTAGTACCGTGATCCCATGCAATTTCCAGTGGCTCCTGCACTCTCCCTTTCAGGAATGACAAGAGCAGTAGCGACCCAATTCTTAGGCAGCCAAGATGGCTCATAGGAGATCATGAGCAGCTATGGTCAAGGGAGTGACCGTATCAATAGTTATAGGTTTCTTTCCTTCTTTTCTCCTTCCTTTACCCTCCTTCCTTTTATTGTTTCCCCCCTTCTCTTTCCATTTCCTTTTATTCTAAATTTAGCAGCCATCAACAAAATATTCATATAAAATGGGAAATGATTGCACACACAAAATTTTAAAAAGGATTTTTTCAAGTTTTCCTTATTTTTGTTAAAAATTCAAAGTATTGACACTCTCATATCCCCATACAGCATGCTCCTCCAACCTCACCTTTTCTTAAGGCCATCCTAACACAATTCTTTTATCATCTTTTCTTCAAAAAATGTAAAAATGTTTCAGGATGTTGAATATTGAAATCAAAAGAAGGTAGTGAGGAGACAAGCATGGTGTAGTGGTGGGTGCCCTGAAGTAGCCGTCAGCCACTCTGGCTTCTAATCTGAGCTCTGACACATGGTGGGACTGTAAGCAAGCCACATCACCTCAGGAAGCCTCAATTTCCTCATCTATTAAATAAAGAGATTGGTTCTGTAAGATCCTCCAGGTCTAGCATCCCGAAAGGGCCAACATCAAAGTAATAATAACCATGAATCTTTACATGGCACTTCAGAGTTTACAAAATGCTTCCTTTACAAGACTTTGAGGAAGGAGGTTGTTGGAGTTATCTTCATCCCCAGTGGACAAATAAGAGATCATATGTGGATGACATCCCCAGAAATCTATGGATAAAAGCTAAACCCCGAGAAGGGTGCTAAGACACCTATGTCCTCTTCTAAGAAAGTGTGTGTTTGTGTATGTATAATAGATATACATATACTCACATAGATGCATGCATGTGGATATACATATATACATATGTGTATATATACATATATATGAAAACTTAATTTTTAAAAGTCATTCAGATTCTCAACTGAAAAAAATGCAGCCTTTTATTGAGACAGGTTCTCTATTTTGCATGACCCTCTCCATTCTTGATGCTGTCACTCATAGCTATAATAATGAAGCCTAATAAACCAACAGGCATGCCTTGAGTACTGGCTGTGTGTACAGCACTATATTGAGTGGGAAGGAGAAGATGCCTCAACTTAGAGGCTACTCTTTAAATAGAATCCTCACATGCATAAACACACATACACATACACATAAATAATACACATATAAACATATAATGTATCTATAGAGACATGCACACACACGTACATACATACATACATATACATATATACTTATACATATGCATATATATGTCTATATATTATCTTTGTCAAGTTATTATTGGAAATGTGATCTAGTCTCTTATTCCTTTGGTGTTTATCGGTTCAGTAAGTTGTATTGATTATAAACTTGTGTCCCGTAATTCATGATGGGAAGAGGGGTATTCATGATAGCTTGGATGCCCCTTATTTGTGTGGCCTTGTCCAAAGTACTTAAAGACCCTTGGTTCACAATATACTGCATGGAAATAGCTGTTGGGTAGGTTCCTTTGGCCTAAGTTATTCTTGTCTGTAGAAGGAAAATGAGAAGCTGGAAAGAAGTGTGTCCTCTCATTTCACTAGCTGATGCTTGAGAAAGCACAAAATGCAGATGCTCCTGATTTTCCTTTAATCCTGAGAAACAGGAAGAGATTTAGAGTAACACAGACACACACACAGCTTCTACAGTGGCCACAAATGGATTCATTTGTGTTGGGGTTATTGTCTAAAAATCACATGAAAGTTACACACACACACACACACACACAGAGGGTCCCAACTTTGGACAGCTCATACTTTGTACTGTTAATGTCTAAACCATCCCTGTTTTTCAAAGAGATCCTCCCCGCAGATTTCATCCTCATCCCCATCTCCAAAGTTGCCTTATCCTTGCTGAATGCAGAAGCCATTAGTGCTTTTAGGGAATGAGCAGTTTCAGAAGTAGAAGGGAATAGATTGAAAAGAATACCTTAGAGGAACTGGCCTTAATGGTAGACTCCAGGCACCCTGCCTATGCCCTGACCTAAATGCTGGTCCTGCTAAATGCTCCTACATTGCTGGAGTTTTTTTTTTCATTTCCCTTTGTTATACTGCTTGAAATTTCACTTGGTAGAGGTTCAAGTGAACTATCAATCATGCACATATTAGTATGAACTTACCGATTCAATTTAGGTGGATTTCTTCCTAATACCTGAGGTCAGTTGCTCTGGAGGAAGAAGAGTTTGATTAGAAAGAGGAAGGTTGTATAATTTGGTAGAGTGGAGCTCTTTGGGGGCAAGGCTGGTCTGAGAGGGTGCTGTAGTTGAGACAGCATGTGGGTAACCGGGGTCTCCAGAAAAACATCCCTGGAGGTGACAGAGGAGTAGGGAAATGGAGGATTCTGAAACCAAACAATTTGCTACAAAGTTTTGCCTGATTTGAGGCCTTTCTACTCTAAAAAGGGCAAGGAAATTATCTTCTTCCTTTTTGTTTCTCTTCTTTCCTTATTGTAATGCATAACTCCTGATCTTAGAACCCTAAAGTCATATTGGAATTATATTGATCCTAAGACCTTAGTACCATTTCTATAATTCTGAGCTTGTAATTTCCTTTTTTCAAAAATGCTTTTAAAGATTCTAAAAGTAGATGGATATTGATTTTCTTATTGTTCCAAAGTGCTTTATAACTTTATAACTCTTTGAGTATTAAAATGATTCCCAGGAATGGAGTTTTATATCTTACTTGTAAAAAAAAGTTAGCTACAAACTGAACGTATTTTGAATTCTCAGCATACATCAGAACACTAGACATGTGCTGATTAAAAGGAAATTAGGAAGTTCGGGCTGTATTCCACGCTTCTGAGGCTGATGTCTTGAAGAGCAACTGCCATGTTGACTCAGAATGTTTCCTGATGTAACTGACGAAGCTAGAATACTTATTTGGATGGAGCAATGGCACAAGCCCAGTGTACTGTTTCTCTTAAGCTCAGACCAAAACAAAGTAAACTAGGTGATCTCTGTAGAGCAGGAGTGAGGGACTTTGCCAGTCAAAAGGGCTGCACTTGAAGACCTAGAGGGCCACATGTGACTTGGAGGCCACAGGTTTCCCACCCCTAGTGTAGAGTAACTTTGGATCAAGAAAGGAGGGAAAAAAAGGTACTTTCTTGCCTAACGCTAATGATTTTTCCACCAAGATACAAGTTATATATTTGGTAGCATTTCAGCAGCTGAATAAAGATTCAGAAGGAGTTTTCTAAGAGAAGGTAATTGTTTTAAAAGAAAAAATAATTAGCAAACTACTCTAGGCAACTTAGTTTGCATTCTCTCAGCTATTGTAGAACAACCACAACATTTCAGGATGGTAGGTTTAAATACTTCTGGTTCTGCCATGGCACTTGAAGTGGCTTTGAAGTATACCAAGTGTCCATGTTTTATTAAGATCCTAGTATTGATAGATGGAGGGGAGCCTTAGGGACCAGCTGGTCCAGCCCCTTCATTTTACCGATGAGGAAACAGGTTCAAAGAGGTGACATGATTTGCCTACAGTCTCATGGTAAGTAGCAGAGCTGGTACTGACATTCAAGCCCCCTGACTACATCCTGTGCACTTTCTACCACACTGTCTTAAATAAAGTCTGGTGAAATCTGGCACATGTAGTGATTCCTTGATAAACATTGAAGGACAAGTTCTAGTTTTGCAATAAAGGATAATGGAAACAGCATCACTGGTCAAGGAAGAGAGTAGATAGATTTTTTTTCAAGTCATATTTTCTAGATCTGATTTCTAAATGGGGAGATGGCATGCAAATGTAGACATTTATAATCAGATGGTGCTTCTTTCTAGGTTAAGTTCCTGATTTTTAAAAAATAAAACATTAACTCTTATGTTTTGCTTTACAGCGTAGCGCTCGCAATTTATTATCACATCAAAAACAGGTATGTGGAAATGAATTTATTTCCCAAGATATTAAAAATATCATCTTTGTCCTTTTTTTCTTGCTCAGATTATAGGACTTGTACCTTTAAATCACATTTTCATAGAATTTCTAAATTTGCTCTCACTCCTTTTACCCTCTCAGCATACATGTAGGTCCTTCCATGACTTGAACTGGGTGGAGCCCATGCACATAATGAAAGATGAGATGCTCACGTGAATCCTGTCCATTGCCCCCAGATAGCTGCAGGGCACCCATCCCTTGTGGATGGCAGAGTGGATACCTCTGATTCCCATTACATAGAATTAAACGTTCTCAGACTATGGAATTTCATGAAGAAATTTCAGTAGGCATTTTGTGCTAACAGGAAAACAGAGTTCAAAGTAATTTTAGGTACAGTTTTACATAGTCAAAAATAGCTCATTCTGAGGGATACCCCAGATTTGGAAGTTGATTATGAGAAGAATATTCCATATATTGAAATGTTTCTGCTTTATAATCATGAGCCATGATACATAGGTCCACATGGAACTGGAAAATATGTCATTTTTAAAAATTACAAAATACAGGACATCTTCATATTGTCTCATGAAACAGAATAAAACATAACAAAAATCAAAGCCTTGTTTGGTTTCTTATTTTTGTAATTCTTTTCCAAATTTCCCAGTAGTCTTACCCAGATTAACCATTTAAATCCCAAAGAACAGTGCAGCCTTATTGGTGACGTTCAGTTGCCAAGCTCCAAAAAACACTTTGCAGCAGCATTTCCAAGTGTTTTCTGCAAGCTTCATAGTAACATGCTACATTAAAGTTAAGCAGTGGTTAGGCAAGGCAGCAAAGATTTATTAAGTGCTTTCTGTGTGCCAAGGAGCGTGCTAAGCAGTTATTGATGAGTTGGGTGCAATTGGCCAACATCTGGGAGAGACACCAATGAGAAGAGCGGGAAGAGGATGTTAACATGTGTGATAAATCTGAGCATTAGAACCTGTGGGTCTCTTGGGGAGGAGGTGGCATCTCTTCCTGACCCAGTTTCTGCTTGATAAATTATGCTGACTGGAAACTTGGAGCTTGTGACAGGTCTATTTGCTTGATAGAGAGAATGCTTTTTAAGTGGAATATACATCTATGAAAGGAGGTAAAAGGGCACAAGATGAGTTCAGTGTATATGAGCTTCAGAAAAGATTCATTTCCCACTCACCCCCCCCCCCAATCCCTTAAAAGTCATTGAAGCTCTGATTTCCCAAGCCCCATCCAGAGTCTTTTAGAGAATCTCTTCCTCTGTCTTCACTGCTATCAACCTCAGGTCATTTTATACTTTTTTCTACACTTCCTGGATGGATATTCAAAGGTTTTTATTTTTCAAAGAAAAAAGAAAGAGATACTTGTAAACTGCTCAAGAAAATGCAGGGCTGAGCTGTTAGACCATGTTACTCAGATATCACCCAGGAAATAAATTTAGGGGCATTGTTAGTGTTAAGAGAGGAAGGGGGCTTTTTACTCCCTTTAGATTTGTTCTGTCTCTGTGGTACTGATGCTTAGCTGAAATGTTTTAAAATCAGGCTTGTGGTTGCTTACATTCACAGTGTCAGAGGCAAGGTGGGCAGTAGCTGACTTTCTGTGCTGGGACCAAAAGCCACTTGTGTGGTTCCCCTGCTGGATTGTAAACTTCTTGAGGGGCAAGGCTCTAAATCTTGTTGTTTCTGGTTTATCACAGTTCTGTGGACATGGTAGATATTTAACAGATGTTTAATAATAATAACAATTTTCATATGGGACTTGTAAGATTTGCAGAATGCTTTACCCATATCCCATTTGAGTAATTAAATTGAGTCCCTTAGGAATTCCTGTTTTGTAAACTCAAGGTAGCACATCTGAATGTTTGTGCTTTGTCATCCTCTTTCCCTTTTTATTCTTTAATCAAACATTTTAAAGAGAGGAAATTTTCTTTTTTTTCATTGATTTTTTCCTTTTTATTATTTTTTAAATTAATTTTTTATTTTTAGTTTACATCATTTGTTTCCGCAAGATTTTGAGTTACAATTTTTCCCCATCTTTCCCCTACCCACCACCCCGAAACAGCAATCCCACTGTATACCCCCTCCCCTGATCTGTTCTCTCCTATATCCTCCTCCCTCACCCCACTGACTTTCCAGTAGGACGAGATGGATCTCCTTACCTCAGTGCCTGTATATCTTAATTCCCAGTTGTATGTAAATGATAATGATAATAATATATGTACATATATATTTTTAACATTTTATTATAGAACTTTAAAATCTAGATTCTGTCCCTTCCTCCCTCACCACCCCTCCACCCCACTGGAAAGATAAGCAATTCAATACAGGCTGTATACGTGTAGTTATGCAGAACATCTCCACAATGGACATATTTGTGAAATTCCACCCCCCCCTTGTTCTATTCTCTACTTTGTCCTTGTCCCTTTACAGAAATGTATGCTTCTAACAACCCTCCCTTCACTCTCCCCTCCCCTCCATCATTCCCCCTCTCATCCACATCCCCCCTACACTCCTGCAGGGCAAGATACCCAATTTAGAGTGTATGTCATTCCTTTCCTAAGCCAAATTCAATGAGAGTAAAGTTGACCCCTTCCCTTTTGCCTTCCTTTTCTTCCTCTCCACTGTAACAGTTATCCCTTTCCTCTTCTATATGAGAGTATTAACCCCATACTGTCTCTCCCTGTCTCTAAGAGAGGGAATTTTCTGTTTGTCTATAAATATATTTGTATGCGGTACAGTGGAAAGAATGCTGTCTCTCACATCAGAGGAATAGGGGTCAGATCTCACCCCTAATATTCACTACTTATATAACCTTGAAAAAGTCACCTAACAACTTTGGGACTCAGTTTTCTCATCTGTAAAATGAGAGGAACAGACTAGATTAACTGTGATAACCTCTATGAGCCTGTCATTCTATGACCAAGAATTATTAAGGTTCTCTCGTTATGTCCAATTCTTTGTGACCCTTTTTGGGGTTTTCTTGGCAAAGATCTTGGAGTGGTTTGCCATTTCCTTCTCAAGCAGCTCATTCTACTGATGAGGGAACTCAGGCAAACAGGGTTATATGATTTACCCAGGGTCATACAGCTAGCAGATGTCAAGGCTGGATTTGAACTCAGAAGAGGAGTCTTCCTGATTCCAGTCCCAGATGCTCTATCCACCATGCCACATAGCTGCCAAGGTTCTCTTATATGTGAGGAATTATGTGTAAAGAATTCTACTGTAGAGATATAAGCCAGAAACAAAATACTTTCTATCAAAGAATTTTTAGTCCCATGAATACCTTCTCTGGTTTTCTTTACCAAAATATTTTGGAACAACAGCTAACAAAAATTCCATTGTGCTCACTTAACGGATTCTACAGATATATCTCACTGAAGCAAGATTAATTGATTAGTGAAAACATGATAGGTAAAATATTATTCCTGGGGACAGTTTAGTGAGGAACAGTATCATAGAAGTTATATATAGGCAGTGGGACTGACTGAATAGAAAGGGGGGTTTTGTAGTATTAAGGTGATGCTAGCAACTTTATTGCAAAATACAACAGCAAAATACAGCAGACAGGAAGTATTCAGGGGTGAAGGTGGGGGCAGGGTAGGTATATTCCTATCTGTATTTTTTCAAGCTGATTGAAAGCTTAATCTCTTGAAAGTTATCTGGGCACTATTTTATCAGTTAAGCACGTCATGCATGTAATCTTGTTCAGTCTAAAAAGAGACCAAGGTTAAAGTCTGAATTATTTCACTGGCTAAATTGAATGTGGAAATCACAAATGGATCCTTGGGGGCATTTGCTGTTCATAGCCCATGATTTCTTTCCCGCCAACTACAGCTTAGCAGTGGTTTTAACATATGCCCCAGTCTGTGTCCTTTCAGGAGCAGCTTGGGACTCAAAGAGTGGAGTTATTGGAAGAAGGGTTTCCTTCCTTAGGGTATACACATATGCACGCGCGCACACACACACACACACACACACACACACACACTGCAATATATGTGTATGTGTGTACGTATTCCTGTATGCATACACACACGCACATGTGTAGGCATATTCACACATGTATATACATAGAGAAATATGCATATGAATGTAATTATACTTATGTATTCTGTGTATACATTCATATATATATACTTATACACAAGTAGAAAACACGCACATAGTACATACATGTGTATGTATTCACACACACCCCTAATAACATCCTTTACTTATCTATAAAAGTATCTGTAGGGCACAAAAGGCCCAAGTTTTTTCCTTAGTACAGTTTCTGAAGTATGAATCATTGCTCTTGTTACCATGGACTTCTACAATAAAAATGGTTTCCCTGTAGCATGGATGTAAAGGGGGTTATTGAAATAGTCACTGGTCATTTCTTCAAGTTACACACTTCATCAGTGCCTTTTTAAAATACATGAAAATTGAAATGTATTTTTGATAACTTTGTGAATGGCACACATTCTTGTAGATGATCACATTCTACGTTCTTTTTTTTTCTTCCTCAGGGACACAGATGGAAGGATGCTCTTAGATATTTTTGATGAAAATCTTCACCCCCTTTCGGTAATCTTCTTCCCTCTCCCCTACCTTGTTTTCTGAGATAGTGCTTCATAATTTCTCTGACCTCCGAGTTTGGAGGTGAGTCACCTCAAAATGATTTCCTTCTGCAGAAATCCGAAGTGCCACCAGACTACGACAAACACAACCCAGAACAAAAGCAGATCTACCGGTTTGTTCGGACGCTGTTCAGTGCTGCCCAGCTGACTGCTGAGTGCGCCATTGTCACCCTGGTGAGTACCTGTGGGGCCTTGCCGGTGCTTCTCTTGATTTCCTGGTTGTACTGAGGTGCTTAAGGATTTACAGATCAGAAGCTGGTAGACCTGGGCTTTCTTCCTGGCTGACTTCCTACATAGTAGCTTTGTGACCTTTCTGGGTGTTGGTCGCGGTATATTGATATAACAAAGGCAATAGGCTGGGTGATCACAGATTTCCCTTCCAGCTCTAAAACTATGGTCCTAAGACTCACTGAGGCCTTTTCAGAAACAAGATTCCATGATCCTTGCCACTTTCTGGGATGGCCAAAGGGCACGCATGCAGCTTTAGCAGAGAATAACAATCATAGCTAACAGAAGTTAATAGCTGACATTTATACACTGTTTACAATGTGCTGGGAGCTGTGCTAAAAATGCTTAACAATTATTATTTCATTTGATCTCACAACTCCCAGAGTTAGGTGCTCATTTTACAGATGAGGAAACTGAGATATACAGAGGCTAAGTGACATCCCTAGGTCACTCACACAGCTAGAAAGAGTCTGAGGCTTGGGGCGACTAGGTAGTACAGTGAACAGAGCGCTGGCCCTGGAGTCAGGAGGACCTGAATTAAAATCTGGTCTCAGACACTTAATACTTACTTGCCCGTGTGACCTTGGGCAAGTCACTCAACCCCAGTTTCCCTCCAAAAAGCAAAAAAAAAAAAAAAAAAAAAGAGTCTGAGGCTGCATTTGAACTCAGGTCTTCCTGCCCCCAGCTGCCCCATTTGCCTAGTCTAACATTTATATAGTGTTTCAAGATTTGGAAAGTGTACTACATTAACACCTGATGCTTATAACCTGGATTTAATAATTTTGTATCTCTGGAAAGCTAAACCCCCAAAGTCTTAAAAGAGGCCATGAAGCCCTTCATGCTCAGCTTAAGCTTGAAGTCTTTTTTCCCCCAATTTTTAAAAATTTTTATTTAAAAAAACTTTATTCCAAATTCTGTCTCTTCCTCTCTCTTCTCCCCCTCTGTGAGATAGTAAGCAATCAAATAAAGGTTATACCTGTGCAGTTATGCAAAACATTTCCATATTAGTCATTTTGCACAAGAAGACTCAAAGAAAAAAAATGAAAATAGCATGCTTCAGTCTATATTCAAACGATATCAGTTCTTTCTCTGGAGGTGGATAGCATGCTTCATCATTAGTCCTTTGGTATTGTTTTGGACCACTCTGTTGCTGAGAAGAGCCAAATCTTTCACAGTTCTTCATTGAACAATATTCAGTGTTACCATGTACAATTTTCTCCTTGTTCTCTTCACTTTATTATGCATCAGTTCCTGTAAATTTTTCTAGGTTTTTCCGGAATCATCCTGCTTGTCATTTCTTATAGCAAAATAATATTTCATTCCAGTCATATACCATAGCTTGTTTAGCCATTCCCCAATTGATGAACATCTCTTCAATTTCCAGTCCTTAGCAACCACAAAACGATCAAGTCTCACATTTTCAACAAGGTAGGTCATTCAGTCTGGTATCCTTAGTTAGTCCCCAGCGATGCAGAGAAGTAAAACATTTTGGCTGTGGGGAGACAGGGAATGATAGGGTTTCAGGGCATGGATTGATGGCATGGCTTGCTATCAAAGGTATTTAGTTAATGATTTACTGTCGTAGCTTCTTGTTAAGTTTTTAAGACAGTTTAATGATGCTAATAAGAAATGATGGTTGTGGAGCTTGCTGTTTGAAAGACTGGGGCAGATTGGTTGCTGCTGTTTTTATTACTGTCTTGGGAGTATAATCAATCTAGCTTCTGTATTTGGTAGCATCTGTGTTTAGAGAAGAAGGCGGCTCTTTTACCGTGGTATGGTGGAAGATAGCGCTGGATTTTTAGGCAGAAAACCTGGATATGATTCTTGGCTGCCACTTAATACCTCTGGGATCTTGGCTGAATTGCTTCCATTCTCGGGGCTTCCTCATCTGTAAGGTGAGGGGTTAGGCTATAGTTCTAAGGGCCTTTGGGCTTGAGATCCTGTGATTCTAATAGATTGATTAAGATTCTTGGATGGTTTAGGCCTTATTTGCGAAATAAAATTGAACAAACAAGATGTATTATCTTTTCTTTCTTCGATACAAGGATGTGGGTAACAGAAATGAGGAATTAACTTTGCTTATGTTAGGTCTATTCTAAACTAGAGCTTCATTTGTGAATAAGACAGATGTACAATTATTCTTTTCTTTCCATAATGAAAAGTCAGGCATAAGAATTGAGATCTGTTCTAGATCTTAATGAAGATATGTTTTACCTTCTCTTCTCTCCCCTTTCCTATTTCCCCATTGGTTTCCATTATCACAGAGGGTGACAGCAGAGAGAATTGGTTTGAGTCTGTGGGTAGGAAGAAATAAAATTCTCCAACTCTTTAGCTGTCTTGTGGGTTAAACGTAAGCAGAAGTGGGTTTGAAGTTTGTGTTTTATGATCCGATTGTCAGTAGATAATATCCATCCTTCAGCACAGCCCAGGGAGTTGAGTTAGTCTTCCTCCAGTTCTCCCCCACTGGGAGGGAGGCTGCATTGTGACCCCAGGGCTGCCCCTCACTGTCTAGGAGCCCTGCCAGCAGCAGGCTTCTGGGCAGGCAGGCTGAGAGTGGCCTTTGAGCAACACATTTGTGCTATTCTTCTCTCTTTATGCCCTCCAGAATTAAAAGCAGCCATCAGCATTGAGATCTGGACTCCCTCTTGATGGAGATGCATTACCTTCTGCTTTTCCCCTGGGTCTAATCTCGGCGTCTTGGCATGCTGCCCACTGTGAGAGGGGAGAGAAGAGAAGGGGAGGGGTGGGAACCGGTGGCAGCAGCTGCTGATGCTGAAAGATCAGATTGCAGCCTTCATGTCTGGTGCAGAAATCCAGCTTTCTGGCCAAATGCAAGAACTGAAAACCCGTAGTATTTAAGTTAAACCAAAGAAGATAAGTTATAGCTAAATGAATTTATGATGAAAAAAGCTGCATTTAATTTTTCCATATTTTATAAGAAAAGTGTAGCTGTCTAAATGGTGGCTCTCCTTTGGGTTGGGAGGGATAATAATAATGATGATGTTGACGATGACAAGTCAGTGTTTGGTTACCACACCCAGTCAATAGAAGATATGATAGAATAAGCTTGAAAGTTTTAGTCCCAGCTCCCTACCTCACAGGCTGTGTGACTTTGGACAGGCACATAGTTCTAGTATCTAGGTTAGCGCGTAGTTCCTCATTCATATTCAATAAACAATTGGGTTTTGACCGATACCTTATCTAAACCTTCCTGTAAAGTAGACGTAATTATGACTTACTGAGGTAGTTCTGCTGATGGGTATTTGCTTCAGTTGATTTTGCTTTAGTTAGTATTTTGATTCTAAAGTCTTGTGTTTGTCATTAGAAATTCCTACCCAAATGCCCATTATTTAATGCAGTTTTAGTGAAAAATATCCAGTGTGCCACAAATTTAGCTTCTTATCCTAGCTTCACCTTTATCTAGCAGGGTGACCTTGTGCAAGTCACTTAACCTCTCTGGGCCTCAGTTGTTTGATGTAAAATGAGTGGGTTGGACACATCAATAATTGTTGGCATATATATTGAGTTTTATATCTGTACACAGTTGTCTGCTTGTTTTCTACCTCATTAAGCTGTGAACTCCCTGAGGGAACTGTCTTATGCCTTGTCCCTAATGCCTGGAATTCTCCCCCTCCTCCATTCTGACTACTGACCTCCCTGGCTTCCTTTAGCTATCAATTAAAAATCCCACTGAGGTATGTGGGTGTTTGGGGAAGACTAGCTCCTCTAGGGTGAGGGTTTGCTGAGTCCTTTTCATCCACCTTTGATGTCTGCCTGGCACTCAGCTCTCACCTCTAGCTCCAAGAAGCTGGGGCATTCCCCACAGGTGTACCCCAATAAACTGTCTTGGCAGATGGGCTAAGACACAAACCTGTTGGTGAGTTACGGGGATGTCTACAAGCATGCGAAGACTTCCCCAGCAGAGTGGGCAGAGAAATTTGTTCCAACACCCTTCAGCAGCGAAGCAAGTATTGTGGAAAACTTAGAACCTGGCCATGCATTTAAGACTCCAGTGTCATCCACTGCATCCCAGGCCATCACTGGTCATCCTGACTTTCCTCTTACCACTGGGCTTCTAAGACTGTGGAAAAGAGTGAGGCTGATGAATTTGTGAAACTCTGGCTTGCTTAAATCCAATTCACAAATAAATCAAGGTGGTGGTCACTGTCCTGTGGTGTCGCTGGTCCTCTTTGAAAATAAAAGGCAACAAAATCCCGTGTCTTACAAGAAGTTTTCCTCAGTCCCTCTTCATTCCAGTGCCTCCCCTCTGTTAATTATTTCATGTTTATCCTGTATATAGCTGCCCTTGTGTATATTTGTTTGCATGTTGTCTTCTTCATTAAATTGTAAGCTCTTTGAGGACAGGGATTTTTTTGTCTCTTGTATTCTTACCGCTTTGCACAGTGCCTATCTGGCTCATCATAGGTGCTTAATGTGTATTTCTTGAATTAAATTGAATTTCTTTGCATCCCCAGAGCTTAGCACCATGCCTGGCATGTAGTAGGCCCTTATTCTTTCTCTGCATAATTTCATGATCCCCATTTCACAGCTGAGGAAGCAGAGGCTCAGAGAAGTGTGTCTTGCCTGTGGTCACACAGCCGGGTAGTTAGTTGGCCAGTAAGTTTCAGGAACCCAGATCTCTTTCAACTCCTAAGCCCAGAGTTATTTTCCACCACACCATACTGCCTCCAGATAATTTCTAAGTATGGAAATGTATTTTACATGATTGCACATGTATAAGCTATATCAAATTACTTGCCATCTCAGTGAAGGAGGGGAGGAGGGAGAAAGAGAATTTAGAACTCAAAATTAAAAAAAAATAAGAATGTTGAAAGTTGTTTTTACATGCAATTGGAATAAAATATTATTTTAAAAAATTTAAAATATTATTTAAAAAATCTCTAAGGTCTCTTCTAGCCCTTAATTTGGTGACTAAGATTCTTTAAGAAATCAGGTCAAGAGTGAGTGAGAAGAAGTAAGCATTTCTCTAGGACCTACTGTGTGCCGGGCACTGCGCTAAATGATTTGCAAACATTTCGTTTGATCCTTACAGTCATCCTGGGAGTCAGGACCATTATTATCCCTGCTTTGCAGTTAAGGTGAATGAAGCAACAGAGAGTAAGTGAGTCACCCAGGACAAGTGCTGAGGCCGGATGTGAGCTTGGGTCTTCCTGACTCGGAGTCCAGGCTCTCTCCACGCTGGGACCCAGTTGCCTTGGGCTCGCAAATTGGGTTACGTGTCTTTCTGTCAGTGCTTTGTCCTGAGGGTCTTTTAACTATACAGACAGTGACGACTAAATAATTTGGCACTTTGATGAGAGAAATAACTAGATGGATCCTAACTTCCTGCGCTTAACAACTTGAATGCTGGCTTGGATGGGACAATCAGAACCTTCTAAACTGCCTTCCCTTTCAGAGTGTAGACACCCTACAAAAAGGCCAATACTAACATGAAAATGAGCATGCTTGACTGCTGGTTGTTATTGGCCCCATGAATAGGACCAGTCATTGGTCAGTAACTTTCTCACACACACACACAGAGGCACATGTACACACACACACACGCACACCAGTTTATCACTGGTGGTGGTAGAAATTCCCAAGAATCCGATTTCTTTTCAAACAAATCAACTATGAGGGGCTTTGTCTCCTACCTCCAGATGTGACTCTAGTGAATTAGAGGATGTTAGATCTGGAAGGAGACCTTCAGTATCGCGGAGTTTGGTCACCTCTGTAAAATGTAGACAATCATAATAGCATCACAAGGTTGTTGTGAGTCTCAAATGAGATAATATTTGTAAAATGCTTACTTAAGGGTGTGCAAGGCGCACAGTAGGTACTATGCAAATGCTAGCTGTCATTATTATTAGGGCAGCTAGGTGGCCGATGGATAGAATGCCTTGTGCTAGAGACAGGAAGACCTAAGTTCAAATCCAGCCTCAGGCACTTTCTAGCTGTGTGACCCTGGGCAAGTCACTTAACCCTGTTTGCCTCAGTTTCCTCATCTGTAAAATGAGCTGGAGAAGGAAATGACAAGCCACTCCAGTCTCTGCCAAGAAAACCTCAAATAGAGTCACAGAGACTCAGACACGACTGAAATGACTGAATAACAATCATTATTATTTATAGCTTGAAGTTGGATCTCCTCGTCCCCAGAGCAGCACCTTCCCCCTGTATCAAACAAACGATCCCCTCTCCGGAATGCACCTTGCCATCTGGGCAGTACTGCATTGCCCCAGAGAAAAGCTGGTATTTGGAATAGATTGGGTTACGTGTCAATGACTAAAGAATTTCTGTCTTTTTTTGCAGTGTCTCCATTTAGCTGTCGAGGCTGAAAATACAGTTATTCTAATGAAAAATATAAAAAAAACCCAAACCAAAAAAACCTCTTGCATTATTGTAAAGTTTTGATTTGGATACATATTAGGTTGTCAACACCTGGGAAAATGGAATCTATTTTTTAATGTGACCTTTTTCTTAAATAAAAAACAAAATATGAATCTAGAATAACTTAGAAAGAACACCTAGTTTAGATGATGCAGGGAAGGATAGCAGAAGAACATTTTTCAGGAGTCTCTTTTAAAAAACATCCATAAGAATTTTGTGAATTATTCTTGGGTTCCCTATTGTTCTCATTTATGCATGACCTCTTCTGCCATGTGCTTGGTCCTTGGTTTACCTGAAACTCCAAATGTGCAGCTGAGTGACTGTTCACAGTTGAGAACTTTTCTTTTAGTTGGCCAGACATTCAGGGCCGATTGTTATATCAGTGGAAGGTCTGGATTTGAACCTTTAATCATAATCAATTAGCACTTAGCATGCATCTACTGATTTTTCTGAATGATTCTTTTAAAGCTTTCACTTATTCTAAATTGTTCTGAATGAACATTAATTAATTAGTGGAAGAGCCTTTTTGAGTGCTTCCTCTCTGCCGAGTGCTGTGCCAAGGAATGGGGATACAAATCCAGTCAGATAAGAGGCTTGGTCCTTGCCCATGGCCAGTCCCCCGAGCGCTCCCTCTACTTGCCCATTCTGGAGTGGCCTCAACCTTTTTGCTTGTCCTTAAAGAATATGTTCTCTTAATCCCTTTATTCATTCATATGTTTTTTGGAATCCTTATACCTTGCATGGCTATTTTGTGTTACAAAATTGATAAAGGATAGCCCATGTCAAAATGGAGCCGGGTGGTGCACGCTGTACCTGGAGTCAGGGAAGACCCGAGTTCCAATCTAGCTTCAGACACTTGTACTAGCTAGGTGACCCCGGGCAAGTTTCTTGACCTCTGTTTGCCTCAGTTTCCTCATCTGCAGAATGGGTGTGATACTAATAGCACCTCTTTGCCAGGGTTGTTATGAGGATTGAATGAGGTGTTTGTGAAGCACTCAGCACAGTGCTGGGCACACAGTAGGTGTTTGCTTAATAAAAACTTGTTTCCTTCTTTTCTTCCTAATGCAAATAGAAGCCTGTTTGTGTTTATGATGAGGATAGCACTTACTAGTGGTTACTCAGAGGAAAGCTAGAAAGGTGAGAAGACAGTTTGTCTTCTTACTGTTTTTTAGGTCTGGGGAGGGGAAGGAGAGAGCCAGTGCAAATTGAAGCAGTTGACCCAAAATTATTTTTAGATGATGGATAGACTTGATTTTCAGTTTTATTTTCTGGAAGATTCATAGGGAGTCCTTAAGATTTTTGTTGTTGTTGTTGCTCAGTGTGTCCAACTCTTCCTGACCCCATAGACCACAGCACAGTGAGACTGTCCACAAGGTTTTCTTGGCAGAGATACTAGAGCGGTTCGCCATTTCCTTCTCCAGCTCATTTTACATGTGAGGAAACTGAGGCAAACAGGAGGAAGTGAGGGTCACACAGCTAGTAAGTGTCTGAGGCCAGATATGGACTCATGAAGATGAGTCTTCCTGATGCCAGGCCCCGGCCTCTATCCACTGTGCCATCTGGCGGCCCTTAGATACTTGGGGTAAGCGTATTACAGAGTTAAGATTGGTACTGCTTACTGTATTATAAAGCAGACATCATAAATAATGCTAATTGTGGTGTGTTTGCGTTGCATTCTGCCAAACCGCAGTGCCTAAATTTAAACATTTCCTTACGTTCTCCAAAGATTTTTTTTTTTTTGCTAATATGGATGCAAATGGACAGTTCCAGGACCCTGTGCAATGCTTTTGCTCATGGTAGGTGGTTAATAAGCATTGACCTCATTGGATTAAACTGAATCTTGCTGACTTAGGTATAGATTTCTTTTCAAAATAATTTGTGGGGTTTAGGGGACCTTACAAGTCTACAGCAGTTTAATTTACAAAATGTTTTTGCATGTTTTGTCTTATTGGATTACCCCAGCCATCCTGGGAAATGGGCAGAGGGTATTAGGTTGATTTTTACAAATGAAGAAGCTCGAGTTCAGAATTAAAAGTGGGAGACTTTGGCCTTTTTAAGTTAAGGTCCCTAGCTTAGAAAATCACTTCATAGCACAGTTTTTCTTCTTACCCTTTAGATAAGAATATAGTTAAGGTAAAGACCATAAGACAAAGAATCTGCTTTGAGAAAATGTCGCATCACCATTAGTCTTAAAGAATGAAGCCTTGCTGGTGTTTTGGAGAGACCTTAGATGAGGGGGAGGGGGTGGGGCCCTGGTGGGGACTTTTATATACCAAATGTGCTAAGCCTGGTGTCATGGAGTTGGCCATCCACTGCCTGAATCGGATGCTGATTAGCTGGGTGACCTTGGGTGAGTCACTTACCTTTGGATCTTGATTTCCTTGTCCATGAGGCAATTATGGTTGTGAGAACTCAAGTGAGAGTGTTGATATAAAATGCCTTGTAACCTTTAAAAGAATTTGTAAATGTCAGTTATTTAAGTGACAGTCTCTAAGTGAATTAAGGTTACAGCTTGTGTTTTTTTGCACTTTGGGAAAAAGAACGGAGGCACCCGGGAGAATTTTCTCGTGACTTTACTTCATTCCTCCCCACACCCCCCCACCCCATTAAAATTGTTGTCTGGCAAGAAAACAAGACTTGGTGAAGCCTTGGCTGGTTTGGAGAAATGAAAATAAATTGTAAATAAAGCTTTTGGGGGTGGAATTGTAAAACATCTCACATAGTTAATTAACATCATTGCAAACAGACTGTGCCTGGTTCATTTTGGCAAATTAAGTTTGAATAAACAAAATATCAACATCCCAGCCTCCCCCCTCCCCACTTTCCTTCGTCCCCCTTGCCGCGTGATAGCTTTCTCTCTAAGTCTGTTAAATTTGATCACATTGGGATTCTGGCTGCATTTCTGGATTTGTATCTTCTTAACTCCGTATCTTCAATCTTCTGGTCCCAGGCAGGTTGGATAAGCAAGCAGCTAGGGTGAGGAACAATGAGGATTTGATTTATTTCTTAATATCATTTGAAAAAGTTTTTTTTTAAATTCTTTCCAGTATATTAAATCACCTCCTGATGTTTCTAATTTTTTTTTAGAAAGTTCATACTGATATTAGATGATATGAGGGGCAGCTAAGTGGCACAGTGAATAGAGCACCAGCCTTGGAGTCAGGAGGACTTGAGTTCAAATCCGGATTAGACACTTAACACTTGCTAGCCGTGTGACCTTGGGCAAGTCATTTAACTCCAAATGCCTGTCCAAATTTAAAAAAAATTTTTTTAAAGATATTAGATGATTAGTCAAAACTCAAGGCAATAGCTAAATATTAGCACATTTTTATTTATAATTCAAATATAAGTCTTTGAAACTTCATTTTATTTGGTGGATTTAGGCTCTCAGCTTTTTGCTGAATTAGGTTTGTTGTTCAGTTCATTCGTATTTCACTGTCAGACTAACAGCAGGGATTTTTCTTCCTGTTACTGAAAGAGATGACTTAACTGCTTAATTTATACGTCTAGAAATACCCCTTTCGTAGAAGTCCTAACAGCAGCTGTACTTATCCAATTGCCACTTTTTAGTCTATGTTACTTACTGAGTCTCTCTGTGGGGTTGAACTTCATTTGACATTAAATATAGGAGGCTCACAGATAGTTGTTTTTCCTTCATTCTCACAGAGGTCCAATGACATCAGCAGGCTGATGTCTTGATTTGCACATGGATTGGATTTAAGTGAGGTAGGGCTGTGCAAAGTCATCCACCTCACTGTATCCTCCAGAGTCATTTGAGTCCAGTGACAAGACATGGGTCAAGACAATTGTCGATGGCCCCTGATGTAGTGGGAGACCTTGGCCTTTTTAAGCTGAGGTCTGTAGGAGTCTCAGCAAGTTACCTAAACCCCATCTGAGCTGTAGTTTATTCCTCCACAAAACAAGAAAAATAAAAGTACCTACCTCACAGTAATGGGAAGTTTAAATGAGCTAATGTTTACAAACTACTTTGCAAATGTGTTTGAAAAACCAGTTAATATAATTAATAAGTTAATTAATACAATTGAATATCTATTAATATTCTATTTGAAAGGCAGTAAGGATCTTGGTAGATAGAGTCCAGGATTCAGACAGAGTTGGAAGACTGGAGTTTTAATCTTAGCTCTGCCATTAACTGGCTGTGTGACTTTGGACAGGTTACTTGGCCACACTGAGCCAATATTTCCTCATCTGTAAAATGGGGGGATTGATATGATCTCTTTTTTTTGTGATTTCATGGAATGAAATTCCATTCACACAACTATTAAGTGTCTGAGGCTAAATTTGAACTAGGGTCTTCCTGACTCCAGGGCCTCCATAGCCTTTATGCTGCACCATCTACATGCCCCAACTTATTGGCTTTTTAGACCTGAGAGGAGACAGACTGTTGTCTTATCAAACCTTTCTGTCTTCTGCCTCCCCAAAGCCTTTGTCATTAATCTTCCAAGGGTCATCATGATTGATTTTCTCTGCATCACTGGTCATTTACCTGGTTGGTATCCTAAGTCAGAGTATGTCTACTTTTGAATAGTTGTCTGAAAATGGCACATCAACAACCTTTCCCATACTGTAGAGGGGCCTGGCTTCTGCTCATTAACTGTTTGCCTCTAAAGTTTGCCTGGTTACTCTCTAAGGACCAGGACTCTAGTTGCTGTGCCATTCAGGGAGCTCTATGCAGTGCCATACTTGTTGAAATTTCAGTCCTACTGGGCTGACTTTCACTGACACACTGGAATGCCTTCATCTTGCTTTTCCATATTGGGAAAGTTTCCAGTTCCTACCTTTCAGTAATACTGCATGTACATGTTCTCTTCTTGGAGGTCTTTCTGGGGCTGATAAAATGTCTCAGAACTCTGTTGCTCTTTATAATCCCATTTGGAACAGCAACCCTGAGGGTCCTTACCTTCCAGCTTGATTTTTTTTCTTTTTTTCAAATTAAAGAGGCCATCCCTTGGATCACCTCTTAAAAAGGCCTTTTCTCTGAATGGGCATTACCTCACACTAGAGTTACATGAAAAGGTCTTAGAAAAGGTCTCCCATTGCATCATGGGTCATATCCAGTCATCCTGATGAATATCTGGTCACTGGATCCAAATAGCTCTGGAGGAGAAAGTGAGACTGGTGACCTTGCATGGTCTTCCCTCTCTCTCTAATCAAAATCAACTACAAGTCATGTCATGATTTCCCTGATGCCATGGTCCTCTTAGAGAATGAAGGACCAACACAACCAGTGCTTGTGGTAGGCTACCTCAAGAGGGGAGGGCAGTAAATTACATTAGGTCTGTGGATGTTGGATCTTGTTAACTAAATAGTAGCAGCCTGCTGTTTGGTGTCACGAATTTATCTTTGTTAAATTCTGAACTAGGAGGAACCTCAGAGACCTTCTACTCCAGCTCCTTCATTTTGTATTTTGAAATAAAACTGAGTCCTAGGGAGGTCATGACTTGGCCTGAGGTCACACAAGTTACTAAGTACTAGATTTGAACCCATATTTTCTGGCCCTAGACCCATTACATCATCTCTTGGAGTGCAGTATTTTTTAGGAAATTCATCTTGATATTAAATGACATACTTAAGACGATCCAAGCGAAATGTCGACACATTTTTATTTATAATTTAAATGCATCGTTAAAATCTCATCTTATCTGGTGAATCTATCATGTCATGGACTTGATAGTTCACCGAATCTGAATGGTTTTGATTTTCTGTAAATGATTCACTTATTCAGCAAAGCATTTATTAAGCAGATGATTGTAATAGTGATTCTGTTTATGACTTTAGCCTCCACACTGAGGAGACAGTCTGGGTCTGTGAAATGGGGCTGCATTTGGGTTCAAATCAGAACTCTGCCCCGTGGGACCCCTTGTAAGCTTTTTTTTTCCCTTACAAAATGAAGGAACTGTATTAGTGTATTGTACTGTATTGCAACTTTATCTCTCTGCTCTACAGTCTGGAGGGCAGCCAGGATGATAAAGCACCTTGAATCCACACCATGTCAGTGTCATGGGGAGGAACAGGAAATGTTTATAATGGAGAACACTCCCAGAGATAAGAAGTCTGCCTCACCAGAGGCAAAGCCCCTTATGTCCTTATCTGTATAATGAGGTGTTTGGACTTCATTGAGACCTTTTTAGTTCTAAATTTGTGAAATGATGTGAAAGGGGGATTCCGCTGTTCTACTTGGCTTCACAGGATAGAAACCAAGAATAATGGGTAGAAATTGCAGAGGGGCACATTTAGACTTGATAGAAGGAAAAAACTTCTCAACAATTAGTGTCACTTGGAAGTGGAATGAGTTTTCTCAGGCGTTAATGCGTTCTCCTTCCTGGGAGGTCTTTAGGCAGAGACTGGATGATCACTTTCTCAATTGTGCTTTACAAATACTTAAGTATAAAATAATATGTGTTAAATGAAAAAAAAAGTAAGCAAAGTGTTTTATAAAGGCTAAAGGGGGAGAGGGAGGATCATTTTAATCTTGAACAAGGGAAAAAGTTAAGGAAGGCCTCCTGGATGAGGGGAACTTTAAATCAGGAGAAGAAATTCAGCACACAAATGCAGGGGAGAAATACATTTCAGACATAGGAAGCCACATTTGGCAAACAGCTTTGGGCCCAATCTAATAAGATGAAACTTCAGAGGACAAGATGTGAAGCATATATAAGTTTTAAAAATCAGCTTTACCTAATATAAGAATACAGAGGCAAAGCTAGATAGTTTGAAAAAAAGATCCTAGGATTTTAGTAGACTGTGACATCAGTGTGATGTTGCAGCCCTTCATAAAGAGAATTTCCATGTCCAGAACAAGGGCAGTGATAGAGCCCGTATATGAGTGAGCCCTGCCCCAATCACACTCTATCTGGAGTATTAAGTCTATTTTTGGGTTAAAAGAGAGTGGCAAGAATGGTGGGGAGCCATGAGATAAGGCCATAGAAGGATGAGTTGGAAGACACTGACCATATTTATCCTGGAAAAGGGAAACTTATGGAAGAGGTGTGATCACTGTCTTCAAGTGCTTAAAGGATTGTCCCGGGGAAGAGGTATTTGGCTGGTTTTGCTTGGTGTCCCAGAAGACCTAACAAAGAGTAATAGGGAATAGAAGTTGGAGGGAGCTAGATTTCGACTCAAAAGAAGGAGAAACTTCCTAATGATTAGTGCCATCCACAAGTAGAGTAGGCTGCCTTTTCAGAGCTGATATCTCCCAAGGGAGCTTAGGAGATATCCTCAAGGAAGGGACATCTCTCAGTCATGACTCCTTGTCAAGAATGTCATACAGGCATTGGTTAGACTAACTGGCCACTGGGATCCCAACTTTGAGATTATTTGATTCTGTATATATTAATGTAAACAAAAATCCTAACCCCAAACAGTGTGCTGCTGGAAGTCAAATCTGTTATGGATTTACAGATCATTCGGTAAATTTCATTTTTCTCTGTTGCTTTCTACCTTTTTTCTATGTAATATCATTTTTCTTCCATTTTTTTCTATGTAATCAATCAACAATCACTTATTAAGCTCCTTATCCCACTTGATAAAAAACTTTTGAAGTCCCAGACAATTTCATTTTTATTTCAAGAAATAATCATTTTAGCTAAAATACTACATCCAAGTTTTGATATTTCTTCCATTCTGTCCCCTCCAAGATCTTGCTGCAGCCTAAGATCACTTGAACAGGTTTGAACTGTGTACGCTTCTCTAGGTCTGGAGGCATATGGGATACTTTTTTTTGCCTTTTCTCATTGCTCTAGCAAAAACAAAGTGGTTTTTTTTTCTCTCATTCATTTTCATTAAGTCTGGAAAGACTAATTGAAGCCATATTGAGGAGAGCTTTAAATGCCAGACTGAGGAGTCTGTAGTTTATCCCAGTGGCCATAACGAACTATTTTAAGTAGGGGAAATTATTTTGGCAATTTGTTCTTTATAAAAATGATTTTGGCGGCTAGCTCTGTGAAGAATGCATTGGCCAATGGTAAGAATGGAGGAGAAAAAAAGAAATATGAAGCTGTTAAAATAGTCCCATGATAGGTAGTAAGAATTTTTCCTTAGGTAATGGTAGCAAAAGATATTACAGAGGTCAAACCTCTAACATTTGGCAAGTAAGTTAAAATTTTGATGTTTTCTATTCTTCTAACTCTCTCATTCTCCACATTGAAAATGACATCAGTGTTTTCAACCTGGATAACTGGGAACAAGATGGTACCCTCAAATAAAATAGGGAAGTTGGGAGGTAGGGAGTAAATGTAAAGGGAAGATGATGACTTCCATTTGGGACATGTTGCATGAGAGCTAGAGAACCTAGAAGAGACCCTTGCAGTAAGAGGACATTCATAATTAGAGGGTAGAAGGAGGAAGATGAACCAATTGAGATTTAATTGGTCACTAGATAGGAGGAGAGTTGAAAGAAAACTCTCCTAGTTGCCAAGGCAGGACAGAGAGAGGGTATAAAGGAAGAGATGGTTAATAAATAGTGGGAAATGTTTCAGAAAAGCCAAGGAGGAAGATGAGAACTAAGAAAAGGATTGGCGTTAGCAGTTAATAAATTGTTGGTAACTGTCCAGTCCCTTTTACTGAGTGATCCCACTATTGAAAATACGTCCAAAGAAGTCAGACAAAAACAAAGATCTATTATATACCAGAATATTCATACCCATACACTGTGGTAACAAAGAACGAGATAAAAGTGAGAGCTTATTGATTTTAAAATGACTGAAGAGGCCATGGCACATGAATGTAATGGGATTTTAATGCAGAGAAAGAAATATTAAATATGAGGAATTTAGAGAACGATGGAAGTTTGCATGCGCTGATGCAGAACAATAGAAGCAGAAACAAGGAAGCAATATGTACAACAGTTGTAACAATGTAAATGAGAAGACCGCCAAAAGGAAGTTGAACTCCAAGCAACTGAAAAATCAGTGAGGGTCCTAGAGTAGACATAATGAAACATACTTCACCCCTCAGGGCACAGAGGTGAGAGTCTAGTAGGATGACACATGGTCAGATTTGATCACTGTATCAGATGCTTTGCCTGATTATTTTTGACACTGTGTGTGCATGCATGTGTGTATGTGTGTGTGTGTGTGTGTGCTGTGTGTGTCTGCTGGATGTTGGGGGGGATGGAGGAGTGTATAATGACTGATCTAAATACAGAAGTCATGAGTAAGAAGATTTAGGATGTCATTTGTGATCTTGGAGAAAGTAGTTTTATTAGACCAATAAGGAGAAAAGCCAGGATCCTATTGCGGCTTTCTCCCTGTTACACTTTGCATCAGTGGAGCAGGTCCCTGAGACAAGACCTTCCGTTGTGGAAGGACCCATCCCCGAATCACCCTCTGGGCTCCTTTTTGACCGGCACCCACAGAGAACATTTATATACACTCTTCAAAACAGAAGGTATGGTTACTGAACTGAAAAGTCCTCACCAACATTTAGTAGCAGATGAATGGAGGATTTTTACATCCCAGAGTGAAAAGAATAAAAACAAGCCAAAAAATACTCCCGGTGTTTTAACTTGTTAGCTCACAATAATGATAATAGCTAACGTTTAGCTTGTGCAAAGATTTGAAGATTCGTTGGAAGCACTTTACATCTTAACTCGTTTGATTCTCAATAGCCCTGTGAGACAGGAGCTATCAGTATCTATTCCCATTTTACAGATGTGGAGCTTCAGTGTGACAGAAGTTCAGTGATTAGCCCAAGGTCACACAGCTCGTGTCCCTGTGGCACTTTGTCTGCATCATATCACGTCATCTCGGAATCTGCACGCAGGTTAACCTTACTCGTTTTTCCATTCTTCCTGGATCTGACTTTTGGTTTACTCATACTAATGAATTTCTGCTACACGTATCTGATACTCCTTTACAACTTTTCATATGCTGCCCTTTGCATTTAATATTTCTTCTCTCAAAATCTGCCTCAATACCTTCCTTTCTCAAGTGCTTCCTGAGGTTTACACCTGTTTCATGAAACCTTCCCAGTGTAAATTATGCCATAGACTCCATTTTGACTTATCCCACCCCGTTCATGAGTGTTAGAATCCCTTAGCTTGAAACATTGCCTGTTTGAATTCTCCATATTACAGTTCAGTAACATCATTCTTCTCTTAATGCCTTTTACAAACACTTCAATACTTTGAGACTAGTGTTTGGGAATAGTGACTCTACCAGTCACGCCTTCCATAACTTAGCAGATGGTTGTGTTGGAAGAATTAATCACTGTGCAGTCAGTCTTGTGACAAATTTAAACATAGGCTGGTGATGGCATCATAGGCCTAGAGCTGTAAAGGTGCTTTGGAGCACAGACACACCCCACCCGGTGTCTGTCCAGTGTGGTTGGCACCTGCCCAAGCTTCGGGTCTTTTGGTATAGCTTTCAGAAACACACTGGTATCTCCATGCCACAGCCAGGCATCAGAGCGGGGTATTTTTATCTAGCTGTCGTAGTATAGTTCATATATAAAATAAAACCTGAAGTCCAGAAATATATGCAACAGATAGAAATATATGTGATTAAATTGCTTTGTTGTTCTTTGTGCATGAGTATTGCTAGCTCTTCATTTTATCAATTCTCTCCCAATGCCTTCCATATAATTAGAGCACAGGCATGTAGAAAACAGGGATGAGGTCTCTTCCATCCATTTTGTCCAAGTTTTGTCGTAGTCAGATGTGTTTACTGATACACTTCTTTTTAAAAGTACTTCCTCATGTTTGCTAAAAACTAAAAAAAAAAGTATCTCTTGATTATATATGCAAGGATAACACAGGTTCATAAAATGCATTGTTCTAGAAGAATTGTAATAAGGTTACAAAGTGATACTTGCTGCATGGTGGGTAAGAGACCTGGACTTGGTGTGATGACCCTAGACAAATTCCTTAGCCTCTTTCAGCCTCGATTTCCTTAAAATTGAGCTTATAATAGCATTACCTCTGAGAATTGTTGTAAGGACAAGATGAGATAATAATTGTAAGGCCCTTATTATGGTGCCTGGTACACAGTAGGTACTGCAGAAATGGCACTGTTATTTTTGCCTCATTTGAACTTCATGACAACCTGAAGTGGCAGGTACCACGGGTGTTATTATCCCTATTTCCCAGATGTGGACACTGAAGATCACAGAAGGTAAACCTTGTCCATCATTCCGTAGTTAATGTCAGAGGTGAGATTTGAAGTCAAGTTTCTCCCGACTCCAGAATCCATTGCTTTTTATCTCCCATGTCACAGCATCTCTTTGACAAGCTTTTTAATTTGGTGATTTAATTTGATTGCTTTCAGGATGAATTGTGACAATTATTTGACTCTTTCCTCACTGATCTAATTTTCCAGCTTGGGCCTAAATATTCTTAGAAAACAAAACCAATTTCAGCTGTTTTGCTGCCTTCGTTTTCATTGTTCTTCTTGGAACATTTTTTGATATTTGAAAAAATGTTGATATTGTGTTACATGATATAATGAGAGCAGCTCCCTTGTGGTTGCTGGGAATTATTCCAGCTCTTCAATAATTCTGGTGAGATTAAATAAGTCAAGCCTAGTCAGGCCACCAAGCCTGTTCTTCACAGGAGACTCCACTGAAATCATTGAGCTCTTTAGCCTTGACAGACCAAATGCTTCAAATGGTAGCTGCCTTTTTAAAGGGAGATGAAGGCTGTATTTTCAATACTTAAATATTTTTTTCTGTTTATGTTGGTAAGTAAAAAAAAAACAACAACAAACTAAAGTTATTTAGCTCTGGAATTTTCATGTCTCCCCAGGTATATCTTGAAAGACTTTTAACTTATGCAGAGATAGATATCTGTCCAGCAAATTGGAAGAGAATCGTACTTGGCGCAATTCTATTAGCGTCCAAAGTTTGGGATGACCAGGCAGTCTGGAATGTGGATTACTGCCAGATCCTGAAAGACATCACAGTAGAAGACATGTGAGTTAATATCATTTGCTTATCATATAAAACTAATAAACTTTCTGAGATGGTACTCGTTAATTATAATAATAACTAGCATTTGTACAGTGCTTTAGCATTTATTAAACACTTATTATGTTATCTCATTTCACACTTAGGGCTGTCATTATCTCCATTTGACAGATGATAAAACTGAATCTGAAAGAGGTTAAGTGACTCACTAGTCATAGTGGGTATCTGGGGCAGTATTCGATCTCCGGTCTTCCTGACTCTTAAGTCCAATACTCCCCATGCCACTTAATGGCCACCTTTGTGGAGTGACTTGTATTCCAGACAAATACAGGAAACTACTCCAAGTTTTATGGAATTATGATTCTCTGAAACTGCTCTTTTTTTTTAACTCAACATTTCCTGACATCTTTTGATTTAAAAGGTATGCCTACCTCAATCGTTATACTAGTTTTATGCAGAATATTTTAGCTATTTCTATTCAATTTCCCATCAAAAATTCAGCCTACGCAATAAGCCCTAGAGCATGTGACTGGACTCAGATCCATTAACCGGCATACCTTGGCCTCTTCAACTTGTTCTTTGTACCATTCAGCCATGGATTTGGAGTGAGGCACTCCATTCTCTGGGTGTCCTTCAAAGCCTAGAGCTGTTTCTCCTGAGTCTTGTCTTTTCTCTTTAACATCCTTTATTAAATAAAATAGGCAAACCATGATGGCATTCTTGATATTGAAAAGAGCAAGACAGTATGCAGTTTCTTATTAAATAAAGCATAAAACAAATAGTTTGATATTCTCTCCAAAAAGAGAATATTATAGATTCCATGTTCTATTACAGGTTATAGATGTTAAGAACGTTTATTTTATGACTTTAATCATAGTATTGCTTGTTAATTGAATCCTAATAGATAGCATTAAAGTCTGACACACTAATTGAACTAGACAGAAGTGGAACTCAGCTGGCCTCATTTAGTTGAACCAAAACATGGTCAAGATATAATTTGATGTATCTGTTGGAGTATATAGATACATGCGCCGTACTATAGATGTGGGTTTGTAGCTTTGTTGTTTCATAGATGTAGAGAGCTGAAAGGAACTTCAGATGCCATCTCATCCAATAATCTCTTCTTACAAAAAAGGAAACTGAGGTTCCACGGAGGTTTAAGTGAATCATCCAAGGTCACACAGGAAGTAATTTTTAAATACATGATTAGAACTCAGTTCTTATGATTTCAGAACCAGTGTTTTGCTTTGTTCATTCTTCCAAGCAGTGAAATGTCCATTGTGATTATTTTTTAAAAATCAGTTTCATATCTATAGGAAAAAAATAACTGAAATCACTAGGAGAACCAGATCTTGCACATCTGCCGCATCAGACCAATAACAAGGTGACTGATGACTAGAGATGAGTACCAGGAAAATGGAGTGATGTGATAGTTTGAATGAATGAATAAATTAATGAAAATGTTTTTATTAAGCAAAGCATCATGCCAAGTGTTGGGAATACAGACAGAAAAGGAAGACAAACCCTGGTCATAAGGAGCTCATGTACTGAGAGACGAATGCAAAATATATAAGTTAATATCCAGTTATTTTAATAAGTATATATGTTGGGTGACAAAGGCATGGTTTCATGTCTTGTTTCTGATATATGACTAAATGACTCTGGACAAGTCACTTCACCTGTTAGCACTCTAGGTGATTTTTTAAGTGTATCATTTAAAGATGAATTACTGATATGCATTGGTGGATGGAGTTTCCATAACAGGAATTGTCTGAATAAAAAAAATCACAGATCTGGATGCCCTAAAAATTAAATGGAGAGTTTTGGTAAATTTAGGTTTCATTAATGAAGCAATTGCCTAGCTGTCTCCTAGGAATAGTGGAGAAAGTGTGGACTTGGAGTCAGGAGGAACTCCATTCAGAGTCTGCTGCGGACACTTCTTAGCTGTGTGACCCTGGGCAAATCATTTATCTCTCAACCTCAGTTTCCTCATCTGTCAGATGGGGATAATAATAGCACCTGCCTTACAAGTCTGACCAAATTATTATAGTAAAGTGTTTTACAAACTGCTATGTAAATACTTGCTATTATTATCATCTTAATGACTATTATTAACTAGGGTTTTTGGAGTTAGATTAGTAAATAAATAGAAGTTTTTTTGAGTAGTCTGTTACCCTACTTCTAAATAATTTCTTTCTAAATAAAAACAAAATCACTGGAAAACTATCTGTTGATTGTTAGAGTCTTTGTGGCAGCATTACAGCAGAAATCAGAATTTTATTTTGGATCCATTAAAGACCCCATCCTTTCACTTGGCCAGTGCTCTGTGTGTGGCTACACTCCAACATGACCAGGTTCTGTGTCCAGTCCTTAGCACTGCTGAGAACTGTACAGAATTCTTGGCCAGAATTCACTCAGCCCCAAAATAGTAGCATCAGAATTAGAATTGAATATAGTTAGTAATACTTTTAAACTTTCGTTTAATTTATTAGATTCCTCTAGGGTTTATGAATCATGAGTACATACTATCCTACCCTAGCCCCAAATAAGGCCTTTAAAAAAAACTAAAATAGGAAATTTTCAGTTGAGTTAAACAACTTGGTTCATGAATATTTTTGAGAGAACCAGATTTATGGTGTATGAAGAGGTTAAATGTAGCATTTTAGCCAAAGAAAATTACTGAACTCATTTGACCTGAACTCTCCGTCCTTTGTGGAAAATATTGTTGACAAGGCTTCCCCATCCATCATGTAAGCCAATGATCAGAGCATTAAGAATTCTTACTGGGGTTGATGGATGTCTCCAAACATCTCTTGGTGGGCAGGGGAAGAAAATAATAAGTGTTTACATAGGCATAGCTCGTTTTGTTCTACTTAAAAGGTCAAACTACAAAGTTAAGATCTAAAGTCTAAATAATTTTTACTAGCTTGACCCTACAACAGGGTCCTGCTTCTTCCCCAGAAGCTAAGTTTTTATGAGTGTGAGAAATAATTAGTAATGTAAGAGGCAATGTGGTGGCATATGAGGACAAGCCCCACCCATCCCTTTAGGGAAATGGATGGCTCCACTGAGGTAGAACATTCTAAATCTGGCCAGTTCAGTAACAGGACTAAAAACTCATCAGAAAGTGGTTTGAAGGTGTAAATGAATGTTCACAGTATCAGTTACACTGTCTGTTTTGGAAATCACTCTTATCACTTGACCACACTTTTTTTTTTTCTGGATACCATGTCTGTCCTGAGATTTGGTAGTGTGGCTCTGTCCATGGTACCTCTTTTACCTGTATCCCTATTACTTCCCTTCCATCCCCATCTCCTTTCTCAAAACATTGTTGGGGTTTTTTTTTGTTTTTTTTCCTGTTAAAAACACTGTCATCTTCCTGATTACTCTGGTTTAAAACCTGTGCATCACACTCGACCTTTATCCTCACCACCCACCCTGCTCCCCAATAGCCAGTCACTTGCTAAGTCTTTTCCATTCTTTCAGCACACCACGTCTCACTTCTTTTCCCTGCTTATACTACCTAGTTTTGTCTCTTCTCACCCCTCGTGTTAGTTGTTAGAAAGGCCTTCCCTTTTCAGTCCATTCCAAACACATTGGTCAAAAAAATCTTTCTCAAGCACGTCTGAGGATATCCTTCCTTGACTCATGTACTATGTGCCTCCCATTTGCATCTACCTAGCTTGGCATTTATAACTATTCACAGTCTGGCGCAATATACAGGGCATTTCTCTCCTTCCTACACTATGCATTCAGATCCAGCTGAGTCACTTGCTCATCAGTAAGGTCAGCAGTCCATCTCCTTTGGACCCTGTGCTTGGAATATGCTCCCTCTTCACTTCCTCTTTAGGTTCAACTTAAGCAATCGAGCATTTATTAAGTTTTTACCATGTTCCAGGCATCATGTTAAATTCTAGGACTACAAGTAGAGAGAGTTCCTACCCTCAGGGAGCTCACATTCTAAGGGGGAAGATGCTTATTCCCTTTGTCTTTATATAGTTCAGGAAGCTAAGATCTTCTTTTTGACTCAGAGCCCTTCCCACCTTTCAGTGTTCTTTGTTTCCTCCTTTCCACATATTCTCTAGTTCAGCTACCACCTTGCTGTCCCTCACATTGTTGTGTTTGTCCTTTGTTTTTGGAGAGGACCATGGCATCAGGGAGATGATGACATGACTTGCAGTTGACTTGGATTTAAGCAAGGCAGTGCTGTGCAAGGTTACCAGCCTCACTGTCTTCTCCAGAGCCATTTGGGTCCAATGGCCAGATAGTCATCAGGACAACTGCTGATGGCCCAGGATGCAAAGGAAGACCCTGACCCTTTTAGGCTAAGGCCTTTTCAAGTACTCACTTTGGGTGAGCTAATGCCTATTTAGTGGATAGGCCTCTTTAAGAAGTGAGTTAATGAATGGTCCTTTTAATTAGAAAAAAAAAAGAAAGAAAAAATCAAGCTGGGATGTGGCGACCCTCAGGCTTGCTGTTCCAAAGAGAAACAGTTACCATTGACATTCACTCTAAGCCCGGAGGACCCAAAATACAGCCACTAAGTGGAGCTTGGGCAGGACCTATAACACTTCCTGACTCCATGCATTTTATACTGTCTCTCTGGCATTCCTAGAATGGTGTCTCTTCTCTGCACCAACTTCTCCATTCCCTGACTTCCTTTAATATTTAGCCCAAGACCCACCTGCAGCTGAAGGCCTTCCCTAGTCCCCCTAATCTCCTACCTCCACTAGTGACTTGTCCATATGTTGTGTGTTTCTTGTATATACATAATTATTTGCATGTTGTCTCCCCACCTTGGAATATGAACTCTTTGGAAGCAGGAATTGTATTGGTGCCTGTTTTTTTTAAATCCCCTGTGTTAAGCACTTAAGGATCATGGGCTTAGAGTCAGGAAGACTTGAATTCAAACCCTGCCTCCAGACACTTGTTAGCGTTAGTACCTTGTGATCCTGGGCAAGTTACCTTCTCTCCCTCAACCTCAATTTCATCATCCCTAAAATGGGAAAAATAACACCATGCAACATAGCTCGTGGGTTGTTGTGAGAATTAAATGAAATTACATATGTAAGCTAGTTTTTTTTTTGAGGCAGTCAGGGTTGAATGACTTTTCCAGGGTTGAATGACTTTTTCAGGGTCATACAGTAAGTGTCTGATACTGGTTTTGAACTCAGGGTCTTCCTGACTCTAAGACCAGGGCTCTCTCCACCTAGCTGCCCCACTGTTTTGTAAACCTTAAAATACTATATAAATGGTAGCTGTTAATATTCACTGACATTTTTTCTAAGCTCTCTAAAGTAACTAGTTTGATTGGTGTGGCATTGAATAAATAAACTGATTTAGATAATATCATTTTTATTATATTGGCACAGCCTACCCATGAGCAATTAACATTTATCTTATTATTTAGTTAGGTCTGTTGTCATTTCCACAAAGATTGCTTTGTAGTTACATTCATATAGTTCATGTCTATGTCTTGGTATAGAGACTCCTAAATACTTTATACATTCAGTGGTTATTTTGAATGAAATTTCTCTTTTTATTTCTTGATGGGTTTTATTAGTTATCCTTTTTTTTTTAAAAAAAAAATGGGAATGTACAAGACTGAACAGTTACATTTCCTAGCCCTTTCCAAACCTTTTGGCCTTCCTTTGGGTCATCCTCCTTATCTTCTCTGTCTCAGATGCAGGACTCTGTTCCTGATACTCTGAACTCTGAAAGGTGAGTTTTTGCCTTATCTTGCCTGGCACCAGGTCTACACCTCCCTTTCCAGCTGTTTTCCAACCATTCTTATGCTTGAGTGACCCCTTTCCTCTTCTACCTCATCTCTCCCTGGTACAATAAACTTCACAGGGCTAGGGCCGTCTTGCTTAGCTGTATTTGTGTCCCTAGGGCTTTGTACTGTTCCTGGCACATAGTAAGTAATAAATCCTTTCTCACTCATGCAGTCATGAAGTAATTTTAATAGCAAACCTTGGATTAGATTTTTTATGGAAAAATGCTATGAGGAGATTGTTTATTAGGAAGTGACTCATGCATCAGAACAAAATGAATTAATTTTTAAAAACAAGGTAAAGAAGAAAATGCTACCCATGCAAAATTGCGTTCTAGATTGTAGATAATTTTGCAAGATCAACATTGAATTACAGGTTTACCCTATAGCATAAAAAAATCAACATTCTTATTCAGCTTTTAGTAAGTAAACTCTTGTATGCTCCCAGGGATCTTTAGATAGAGCTGATTTGAGCTATTAGTGATTTTTGATATTTTGACAGCATTCTGAGAAATGTTCCCATATTTTGCTGGTTCTCCTCCTACTTCTCAGGCCTACTTCCTTGGTCCCCTTCTCTGGATCTTCTTCCCCAGCCTTCCTTCTCTTAGACCAGCAGTTCTTAACCTGTAGGTCACGATCCCTTTAGGGTCGAATGACTCTTTCAACAGGGGTCGCCTAAGACCATCAGAAAACACATATTTCCGATGATCTTAGGAACTTCCTCTATCTATCTCCAGGTGGGTTCACCCTCATGCAGACACACCCACATACAACTATTAAAGGGTCACGGCATTAGGAAGGTTGAGAACCACTGTCTTAGTCCATCTTCCCATGAAATCCCTGGCCAAACATTGATATTCTCTACGGTTTTCTTCTCAACCCTCTTCTGTTCTTTCTCTGATTCTTAGACTAGTCTCTCTCCTTTTATGATCATCTATCTCATCCATCCCTGTGGCTTCATCTATCCCTTGAGCAACTCTCAAGTCTTTGCCTTAATCTTTTTCCTGAATACTAGGCCTAAAGTTCCCACCATCTGCTGTACATGTCTACAAGGATACAAGGTTATAGATTTAATGCTGGAAATGTCCATAGAGGTCGACTAGTCTAAGCCTATCATTTGACAGATAAGGAAAATGAGAACCAGAGATGTTAAGTAGCAAAACTGGTATAGCCTGAATTTGAACAGTTTTCTGCCTATGTGCTCTCAGCAGCAACACCAAATTTAGCATATCTGAAAACTACTTTCTGTTTTTTCTAGTTTCTGTTAATGATCCCAACAGACTATAGATCTCACTACCATTTTTGACTCTTCTTCCACTTTTCGTATAGTTACCATTAAAAAAGATGTGCATACATTTATAATCTGTGTTTTCCACTGCTCCCTCAATTGAACACATAAAAAAAACCTCTCATTAAACATGCATAGTTAATCAAAAAAGGGCCCACACTGGCCACGTCTGAAATTATTTGCCTTTCTGCATTTTAAGTTGATCGTGTTTCTGGTAAAAGTTGAACAGCATGTTTCATCCTGGTCTTTTGGACTCATGACTTATCTTTGCATTGGACAGAGTGCTAAAGTCTTTCAAAGCTGTTTTTTTTCTAGAATGGGTTGTCATTGCATTACTTGTTCTCCTGGTTCAGTTCACTTTGATCTGTATCTATTCTTAGAGCTCTGCCTAGTTTCCTCAGGAACTATCCATTTTGTCATTGGGCACAATAATATTCCATTACATTCATATATTATAATTTGTTCAGCCGTTCCCCAAAAGGAGGATGCTCATCCCCATCTTGGTTTCTAATTTTGGGCTACTACAAAAAGAACTGCTAAAATGTACATGTGGATTTTCCCCCTTTTTCTTCAGTCTTCTTGGGGTGTGGGTCTGGTAGTGGTATATCTCCTCCAAAGGGTACACACAGTTTAATAATTTGGAAGGAGCGTTGTTCTAAAGTGCATTCCAAAATGGTGGCACCAATTCATACCTCCATTAAGAGTGCTCTCATAGACCTATTTTCTGACAGCATCTTGCACATATGTTTCTTGCTTCTTTTTGTCATTTCTACCATAGGAAATAGGATAGGAAGGACAGACAACACAAAGGAATAAAGTGGAACATGGAAGTTGTTCAGTTTAATATTTTTCTAAATATCATTGATTTAGAGCTTTTTTTCTCATGGTAGTTAATAACTTAGGTTTATTCATTTGAAAACTGCCTGTTTATATGTTTTGATCACTTATCTATTGGTGGAAATAGCTCTTGGTCTTGCATGTTTGAATCAGTTCAATCAGTTCCTTATATATTGTGGATATGGGTGATACCTTTCTCAAAGAAACTTAGGATTTTTTTTCTAGTGGCCTCATTTTCTTCTAATTTTAGGTTTGTTTATATATAAATCAGAGACACAATACCTATTTCTGTCTCACTCACATTGCCTTTACTCTTCCTATATTCCAGTCAATTTGGATATAAAAGTATTGTGTTTTTCTGCCTCCATGTCTTTATTCCTTCTCCTCTGTCTAATGCCTTTACTCTGTACCCCAATTCCTACCCATCCTTCCAAGTCCTAGGTCAGATGACATTAGCCCTAGTCTTCCTATCCAGAAATAAAGTCCCCATTCTCTAAACTTACATAGTACGTTGACTTTGCCTCTCATGGCTATTCTTCACATTGTTGCTTCTGTCATGGTTATTTGTGTATGTGCTGTACCTACGAGATTGTAAGCTTCATGAGCACAGGCAAAGATCTTCCTTATTTCCCATATAGCACCTCACATTTGGTAGGTATGAGAAAAGTATTTGTTGAATGAAGAAAAAAGATTAGCACATGTGTGCAAAGCTTGTCATGAGCATAGCTTGGTGTCTTTATAACCATAGCAAAGATTTAACTTCTCTAACATAGCTATTTAACTTGGTCCTGTTATAGATATCATATGCAGCTTCCTGAGTGGTCTGACTAGCTGTTACCCTCCAACTTCACTGCATGCCAGATAGCAGGAAAGCCTTTAGCTGTTAGGACAGCAAAGAACAGAGTACCACTGAACTGGGGGGTGAAGAGGTTACCACAGAAGCTAATAGCCCTGAGAAATGCACCAACCTTCTCTAACACTGGGGATACTTGCAAGCAGTGCATAAAAACAGGGATAGTCATGGCTTTCATGGCTACAGCTTAGAAACCTGTAAAGTTCTTGGAAGTGATGGAAGGGAGGAGACAAGTATGGGAGTAGATCAGTACAGCTATAGTGAGCAGACAAGTGGGCATCCTGGGTCACTGAGAGTCTTTCCTTTTGCATCTCTACGTGTATTTGACCCATCCTGTAGATGTAACCCTGAGGTCTTATGTGACTGGATCTAAAGCCAGGATGCCTCACGTTTAGGACATTAGAGAAATTTGCTTGAGCGGAATCTGTGTCACAGTCTTAGTAATAATCGGAGCTATCATTGATATGGTACTTTAAGCTTTACAGAACATGTTACATATTATTTCATTGATCCCTACAGGTAGGTACTGTTATTATCCCCCTTTTTATAGATGAGGAAACTGAGTCTGAAAGCGGTTAAGTGACTTGCCCAGGGTCAACACAGTAAGAGTCTGGGGCATGATTTAATCCTTTTTCTCCTTTTCCCAAATCTGTTGATCTATCCCTTTGCCCTATAGCTTATTGGAAACTTCATTTCCTGACATTATAAGATGTATTAATATTTGTAAGGCAGATGAGTTCAAATCTGGCCTCAGACACTTACTACTTGTATGACCCTGGGCAAGTCATTCAGTGTCTGTTAAACCTCAGTTCCCTCACCTGTAAACTGGGGTTAATAATAGTACTTACCTGCGGGGATCAAATGAAATAATGCATGACATGTTCTGCAAAGCTTATAGTGCAATATTGATGATAACTGTGATTATTACTAAGATCATGACACAGATTCAGCCCAAGCACATTCTTCTGTTGTCTTAAGTCTACCTCCTGGGGTGGCCATGAGGATGGTCAAATGAGGTCATATGTGTCAAGTGCTTAGTGTCTGACATGTAGTAAGCACCATGAAAATGTGAATATTCATAATGGCATTTATAAAAGAGAAATTCAGGAAAAGTTTTTCATTTCCCAACCTTGGTGTATTCCCAGAAAACAGACTTTGTTAGCTTCCTGTTTTTCTGAGCTTGCCTGGGAGGCTTGGACAGAAATGTGACAGAAAGAGCTTTATTCTCATCCAGAGAGCTCCTAGAGCCTGGCTATGGAGGCCATGTCCTCCCGTAAGCAGGGCCTCTGGGAAAGTGTACCTTGTTTAAAGCAAACAAGAAGTAAACTGTCCTGAGCTTGACCTGAAAAATGCCATTACCTGAGAGATGCACTGGGTAGGCTTTCTGCCTTTCTAGCAGCATAATTCTTCAGCTCTCCTGATGCTAAATCAAAAGGGGTTTCCTCTCAAAATTTAGAAACTTTGTGGTGCCACCTTCTGGCCGCCACTGGATTGGCATCTATCTCTCATTTCCTAAATTAACAAATCCTAACACTTTGACTCCATCAGTTATGGGTTTAAATTTTTTTTTGTCATTTGCTTTTTTAAAGAAAGTCTCATCTTGGTTCACAATATTTCACAAGATACATCTCTGGTTAAACCCTGTTAAAGTTAAAAATAAATGATCAGAGTAAAAGAGATGACAGAAACAGAGATATGTGAGTAAATTGGGGCAAAGTACAGCAAGATAATTAAACTTAAATTTTAAATATTTAAAATTGTGGCTTAAATATTAAACCATAGCTTTCTACATCTTTAAAAAACCTTTTAATATGCAGTATATCTTCCATTTGTCTAAGTCTGTTTGCACAATTTGATATTTAGTTCACAAGATTTTAACACGTTATTTCACTCTTCATCATAAAACCACACTTCTGTCACGTTGGCATAGCTTTGACAAGCAGTACATTTTTCCAATTCTAGCCTGAATTGTGACCCAGAGGTTTTCAAATCAGGGGAGTTCCCGGGCCACTGAATCATGTTACCTCTTTCTCTAGGCTTAGCCTCTAATGACATGTGCCATGATCCATGGTTATGAAGACATTTGGGAATTTCTGTAATTCTGGAACAATTCTGCTTCCCATTTATTTATGTATGTATGCGTATCTGTGCTAAGCTTTTTTTTTTTCAATCCCACAACCCTACAGGATAGGACTTTTTCCTCCCTTCCCACTAGGTTATTTAGTAAAAAGATTGAAATGAATACACACACATATATACATGCATACATACATATATGCGTATGTATGCATGTATATACTATACATGTGCAGTACACACATATACACAAATGTATGCAAACATGTATAAATTTTTTATATATAATAAAATTAAACAATTTACATAGAAAAGGGAAGGGGGAGAGAGAGACAGACACAGAGACAGAGACAGAGACACAGAGAGAGAGAGATATTGAGGTCTTGAATGTGACACCTTAATGCTTCCTTTCTGGAGAACTAAGACCCTCTGCAGTAACAGAAGTGTCTTAGTAATGGAAGTGTCTTAGGTATCTGTGTCATCAGTCAGTAACTCCCTGATGTCCCATACCTTCTTCAGGTCTAGCTGTGTTGGGAGTCACTTCTCTCTCCCTTTCCAGCCCCTCCTGCTCCTTTCTACAGCTTCCAGCACCCCCACCTCCTCCCGTTCTGGGCAGAAGCCTGAGGATGCAAAGACTCATTTCTCACTTATATCTCTAAGACTTGTATTTGCAGGAGGTGTTAAGATTTCATGGTGAACAAAAGGAAGACCCTAGGATAAGGACCTGGGACAAAGTCTGAAGCAGGAAAGAGACTCTCAAGAGGTGGAAAACGAGCAAATAAACTTGGAGGCAGTTTCAGCAAGTAATAATCACAGGCCAAAACAATAACCAGGGTTAGCACTAGAGGCCCAGTCTTGACAGAGCAAGCTCTAGATGAAGGCGTTAGAGTCAGAATGTTGGCCAAAGCTTGCAAGACTCCTAGACTATTAGAGCTAGCAGGAGCCCTGGGTCTTGTGATATAGATAGGGAAGGATATATAAAGAAAAGGAACCTGAGGCCAACAAAGGTCAAGTTACTGACTTGCCCAAAGACACTCAACTAGTTACTGGCAAGGCCAAGACTAGAGTCCAGATGTTCTGTCCCTCAAGCCAGCGTTCTCTCCATTACACAGTACAAAACTCATACAGTTTTTGAGTTGAAAGGGATCTGAGAGGTCATCTAGTCTCATTTTGCAGATGCACAAATTGAGAATTGGAGTCAGGTAACTTGCCCCTAGTCATATAGGTGGAAAGTAATATTGGAAATAGGATACCAAGTCAGATCTCTTGCCTCCAGGGCCAATGCTCTTATCCACTCTAGAGGAAAACATTGTCAGTATTTTTTTTTTCCTTTTTGGAGGGTGGAAGGTAGGGCAATTGGGTTTAAGTGACTTGCCCAGGTGACTTGACATGGCTAGTTTTGTGTTAAGTGTCTGAGGCTGGATTTGAATCCAGATCCTCCTGATTCCAGGGCTGGTGCTCTATTCACTGTGCCACCTAGCCACCCCCATTGTTGATCTTACTAACTTTTATATAATGTATTAAGGTTTGGAATGTACTTTACGTATGTTAATTAATTTGAAATATTGTGAGAAAAGAACGTAGTAGTGGACTGAGCAGCTCACTGAGCCAAGTCAGGCACTAAAGATTCAGTTTGCATCACTGGAGTTCTGTAATACTTCAAGAAGCTCATTGGTCCACACTCTCCAAACTCCTCTCCCTGTGCTGACTGGAAGCCTGTAGATTTTTTAGTGCTTTCATGAAAAGGTGCCTCTAGTTCCTCCTCATCTTTTTCCCTCCCCCCTCTTTTCTAGCTCATTGCTTTAGTAGTGACACTGCAGAAAAAGACATAAAGGGATCAGAGGCTACACGAATTCACAAAAGACATGCCTCTCGACACCTTTTAGCTATTGTACCCAAATTAATGGACTCTTCCTGTTGGATCCTGCTGTCAGAAGTCCACTGTCTGTGTACTGAGTCAGAGCAGTGAAGTGAATCATCGTGGAACACTCCTGGTGATCACCCCATTGAACTGGGCTCCATCCTTCTGGACACCAACAGGATCAAGTAGTCTCTGATTTCATACTAAGTCCAGTGGCTGAACTGCAGCTGTGCCTTCCACATTAAGCTACATTTCCCTCCTTAACTTATACAATTTCCCAAGCTTGTCTCTCAAGCCACATGAGTGGCTGTACCCCTTCATATGAACCCCACAACCTCAGTGCGCCCTATTTCTGACTTTGTTTTTCAGGAATGAACTGGAGCGACAGTTTCTTGAATTGCTGCAGTTTAACATCAACGTTCCTTCCAGTGTTTATGCCAAGTATTATTTTGATCTTCGTTCCCTGGCAGAAGCAAATAATCTCAGCTTTCCCTTGGAGCCCCTCAGCAAAGAAAGGGCTCACAAGCTTGAGGTAAGATGCTTAAGAACACAAAGAAATACCACAGTGTATAGGGATGCAGCCTGTGTTTTCATTGTTAGCATTGACTATGGATGAGGGAGGGTGAAGCTTTTTCAAGGCATGATTTGTTGTCAAAGAAAACCAAAAGTACTCATGGTATGGTATACTCTGACAGTGTTTGTGGTTGCTTGGCCAAAAGTGAAGTTAGAAGCTTTGAGATCCATGTATGTTTAAATAGATATCTATCCAAGATTCTGATAATTTTCTCAATATCAGTATTTAATGTGAATATTTGATCTGTCTGGCCCTCTGTCTGTTTGTCTTTCTGTCTGTCTATCTATCTCTGTCTTTCTGTCTATCTATCTATCTATCTCTGTCTTTCTATCTCTCTCTCAATCCATCCATCCATCCATCCATCCATCCATCCATCCATCCATCCAGATTCTCCATCTTCCATAAACTGGAGGTGCAGGGGCTATTCTTGGGTCCAGTCTCACTGCTGATCATTTTGAGTACTTTGACCAGATCCATTCCTGATTTATGCTGGTTTATCCCTCCTTAGGTAACCTTGTGTCCTCTCAGTCCTAGGGGCTTATCAGATTGATGCCAAACTTAGTATAGACACTTGATTGGCTTTAGCCCTGCTACACCTCAGAACTCCCTTGCTCAAGCAGTCTACCAACCTCAGCTACCTCTTAGCTGGGATTATATATGTGCTCCACCATGCCCATCTAGTATGACTATTTCATTTGGAAAGCATAGAACTATAGAATTTTAGAGTTTAAAGTGAGCTCAGTGGGTATCTGAAACATCCTAACTTTGCAGTCAGCCGTTCTGCTTTTCAGGAGCTCTAATTGTTAAGACGTGGGGTTTTTTTAAGGTCATCCCAAATTTGTCTCTTTGTAATTTCTGCTAATTCCTATTGGTTCTTCACTTAGGAGCCATTTAGGGCAAGTCTTAAATTTCTTCTATACATAAGAAACATCCAGATACTTGGAGACAGTTTTCATTTCCCCTAGTTTGCTCTTCTCTAGGCAGAACATCCTTAGTACCTTCAATCAGTAGCCATTAAACCAATTAGGTGTATAACCCTTGACTTCATAGTCAAGTTAAAAAACCCCAAAAGCCCCCTAAAAAAGATTTTCCAGAAAAGAAAACCATCGTTATCTCTTCCTAACATGTCTAGAAAAGTTAAATTACATAGAGAGAAAACTTGGTACTAGAGCTGTGTTTGGATTTTCTGTTTCCTTGACACCACTTTACTGAGAAATAAATAGCAATTCTCTTTCTCTTGGACTCAGTTTGGGGCCTAGGTTGGTCAGCCCCTATTCCTCAAGTGACTCATGAGTCCATTTCTATAGACAATTCATCTTCATGATGGAAACATGGGCTTCTCTTTACTTCCCTACACTGGTTGACGTTTATGCCCCTTTGGAAAAGTTAAGGGGAAACAGAGAAAGGAGAGGAGGTAAGGGAAGAAAGGGGAAATCATGTGAGGGGCTCTTAACAGCAGTTTTGTTCCACTCAGAGGCAGGGTGTCAGAATGAAGCACTCCTAATGAATGGTTGAACTTCCCCCCCCCCTTGGTCACTTTAGCGAACAATAGGCTTTTGGCTTGGCCAAGGACCTTAAGACCCAACACTATTCACTCAACTAATGTACAGTTCCCATGAAAATGTTGTTCTGCATTCATTACATAAACAGGAGCAAAGGTGATCTGCAGAGTGTTTAGAGCTGCAAATCAAACCAAATGTACTTCAGTGTTTTTAGAAATCAATTAAGGAAATAATGGAGCAATTAAATGTATTTCAATAAGAAATTTCTTAAGCAGGGAGCATGCAATTTGTTAAGCCCTTATAAATTTGTTAAGCAGGTACAGTGGAGAGAATGCTGGACCTAGAGCCAGGAAGACTTGAGTTTGAGTCCTACCTCAGACACTTAGTAGCTGTGTGACCCTGAACATGTCACATGATTGCTGTCTGCCTCAGTTTCCTCAACTGTAAAATGGTAATAATAATAATAATAATAGTACCTACCTCCTAGTATTCTTGTGAGGATCAAATGAGGTAATATTTGTAAAAAATACTTAGCAGAATGCCTGGCACTTAATATATGCTTATTCCTTTATTAAGCTCCTACTGTGTGGTAGAGATACAAAAACAAAAATAAAAAGTCCCTGTTCTTGAGGAATTTACATTTTACTGAGAGAATATTCAGAGAGCTACAAGGTACTTCAAAGAGTATCTAAGCCAATTCTATCATTTTTAGAGATGAGGAACCTGAAGCCTAGAGAGAAGGCCAATAAGTCCCTTAATATAAGAGGAAAATCATAACCTAGGGCTTCTGACCCCTCACTCAGGGTTCTTTCTTCTGTACTGTGGTGTAGGTGAGTACAAATGAAAGATGAAATGAAGAGTATTAGTTAATGAATGAGCAGTTTAGTGGAATTAGGGAGGAAGAGAAAGGAAGGAAGGAAAAGAAGGAAAGACAAAAGGAAAGAAGAAAGTGAAGGAGAAAAGAAAGAGAAAGGGAAAGAAGAAAGTGAAGGAGAAAAGAAAGAGAAAGGGAAAGAAGAAAGTGAAGGAAAAAGGAAGAGCATAAAAGGAAAAGAAAAGGAGGGAAAGAAGGAAGTATAGAAGAGACGAAATGAAGGAAGGGGGGAAGGAAGAAAGGAAAAACTCCAGGCCCAGTGCTCTAACCAGTGCCACCTTGCTGCTGCGTCTTATGACAAGGAAATACTAGATGCTTAGGTACTGAATAAGGCTTACATTCTCTGTCAAAGCTAGTATATTGACTTATTTTCTTAACTCTTTATGTATTTCATTCATGCATCCATTCTTCAAGCAACTATCCAGTTCTGTCCAAGGCACTCTACTTGATCCTTCCCTTAACCTGACCAACATAAACACATAGACTTGCCTCTTCCTTATGAACTCTTTCTCCTCTGAAATTCCCGACTTTCTGTCTCAAGGTGTTACAGACATGTACCGTCTTTGTTGTTATTTTTACTACCGAAGGTTCCTAGTAAATATTTGTCAAACGGAATCTGAATCCAGTTGGTTGGTGTCTGACCTTCTCCCTCTCTTCTGGCTTGCAGGCCATCTCTCGTCTGTGTGAAGACAAGTACAAGGACTTGAGAAGGTCTACAAGGAAGCGGTCAGCTAGTGCTGACAATCTGGCTGTACTGAAGTGGTCTCCAGCCATCATCTCCTAACAGCGGCATGTAGGATATTCTTACAAAAATACTGTTTTCACCCCTCTCCTTTCTCATTTGGTTTGGGAAAACACAAAGACTCTGGGGTTTTTTTGGTTACATTTTTGTTTGTTTTGTTTTTAATCCTTAGCTCTGACAAGCTGCCTTTACACTGCCTCCTCACCGTGGGGCACACACGCAGCAGCTTTTCAGTGGAAAGCTAAATCAGTATTTTGGAAATCCTGTCTCATGCCTTCCCCCCCATGTCACTAACCTTTGGCGAGGGAATGGGGGACTCTGCAGGAAGAAACAGAGGAAAAGGAACGTAGTGTAGAGGCAAGAAAGAAAGATATAAATGACTTTGTCATCTTTTTGAGTCACTGTGCTCATCAATAGATAAATACAAAACAAAAACAAAACAGGAGATAAACAAGTTTGGATGTGCACTAAGGAAAATTAGTGACTTTTTTTTTTTTTACTTTAACCTGAAATTCAGCTCAGTACATTCTGTTGGATTTTTTGCATTCCTTCTAGCTGCATTTCAGAGTTTGGGGGAATACGGTTTTTTTTTCGTCCTTTTTTTTTTTTTGGCCCTGCAGAGCAGAGAATACAGTCTGTATCTACCATAGCACAAACATCCGAATAAATGGTATTGGTTGTTCCTCACTGCGTTATTCTCTGTGAGCTGTCTTCTTAGCCATGATCCTTCAGAAGTATTATGCATTTCTTATGTTTCTAGATACCTGAATAGTTCCTTTCATTTTTGTCCCCAGCAACAAAAAAGTTAACGCCGTAGTGCTGAACCAAAAGTATGTGAAGTGATCCAACATTCCTGTGCTATTTCTTCTTAATGTTTTTCTCCCACCAAAAAAAATGGGAATTCACACCAAGTGCTTGTGCCTTCCTGTGTTCTTGGAGTGGTTTTGTTTTCTCTGACCTAAAGACACCGATGGGCCTTTATGGGCCAAGAGGAAGCAATGTGCTGCAGAAATCTCTATTGGGCTGCAATTCTGATTCCCCACTTCCTCGCCTTCCCCCAGGCACTTAGATCCTTGCTTGAATTCACATCACAAAAGTGTTTTTTTTTTTATAGCCCACCTAGTCCATCCCTCCATCTCTGTTGTTGCAAGCAATATCCTCCTCAATTTTTATATGTTTACTTTAAATCAAAGTTAAGTCTGTTTGTATAAAAAATTTTTTTAAAAACTTAAAAAAACGGGTGGGTGGGAGGAGGGTTTCACTGGGAAGATAACTGAAGAGATGAATGTTAACCTTTATTGAGGTATTTTTCACAGGTTGAATTAAAAAAAAAAAAAACCCACCACCGCCACCACCACCACCATGAACTCAACTTGTAATTTTCATTGTGGGTGCTCAGAGAAATTAAAAAAAAATTCAAACTGTGAAGAAGGTTGATGTCTCATGAATTATGATTGTACCTTTTTTCATTTCCTAATTATTCCCGGTTTTCCTTATAAGATAAAGCAGAATATTTTATAATGTGAAAAATGAGGGACAGCATGGTACAAGTGGATAGAGGGCCAGCCAAGAATCAGGGAGTACTGACTTTGAATGCTGACTCTG